>JAVTVY010025839.1:0-111473 GCA_036873755.1 Hanleya hanleyi
ATGTTACTTCTTCATCATTGCCAATTACTGTATTCAGTGATCACAATCCACTTGTTTTCATAAGATGAAAAAACAACAATCAAAGATTGTTGAGATGGAGTTTGATGTTACAAGAATACAATATTGAAATCATATTGATGTTGCAGAAACTTATAAAACAGGGCACATTGAGTCAATATTTTTGGCATCTTTAACGGTCATTTCAGAGAAAATGACATGAGTTAACTCTCCACAAATGTAAAGCAGTAGTACAGCCCAGCAGCGTAGGCCTCTTGGCCGTAAGGGGGCGCTCTGCACAGGCCAACCACCAATGACCAATGAATATCATTCTTACGGAAGAGTTGGCAATATGAGTTGTCTCCCTTTTCAAACGTTCGTATGTCGTTAACGGCAAAACTAACAATAAACGGACGGCAAAACAGCTCTATTCAATTTTATTGTGTTTGGTTGGGATGCCAGCCATCGACGTTGCTGAATTTTGGCATGCCCGTTCCCGTGACTGTTGGTAATGTACTTGTGAATTTGATGAAGTTTGGTGATTAACTGTTTGAGATTTTGATGTTGAAAACTTTCGGAGACTTATCTGCCATGTATTTCTAGGAGAACCTGTGCTTTTCATGCTTAATTGGATTTCCGCGTGCGTGAAAAGCGTGTGCGGGTACTTTAATTGGATATAATTGGATGTTTGTAGCTGTCAACGCCAGGTGCGCGTCGATACTGTTTTGCCCGGTTTAATTGGTTTCGTGAGTGACAGCTGTAGGCGTGCCAGATGAGCGCGCCTCGTTTCCCGCTTTCAGCGGTTGATTGACAGCGTGTACCTTTCCCTTTGAATTGACTGTTTTAAATGTCAGCAGTGATTGGCAGGTGATCGCTTACGCGCTCATCGCTGTTTACCAACTGTACATATTTCCATTGATTGTATTATTCATTCTTCCGTCTATCCGTTTTCTTTCACCATGAATGAACAGGAGGAATATATTGATCAGGATATGAGCAAGCGGACTGTGTTGATTAAAGTGAATAGCCGAGTTACACGTGAGGATATTTTAGGTCCCCTACTTACCGTTGTCTCTGAGAAGGATATTTGGGCTATTGCCCCCAGAGAACATTTGAATACGTGGATGGTTGTTTTGGAGTCGGTGGAGCTCATGGAGAAAGTTGTAGCTAATGATCGCTTGGTGTGCTCGAAGACCAATAAGGCACTTTTTGTGCAACCATTTGACCCGAATGTGGTGATTATTCGTGTGCATCGGCTGCCGATTCACCCGTCGAGTGCTATCATTGAAGACGCTCTTTCGTGCTATGGAGATGTAGTAAATGTTACCTGTGAACGCGATTTCGGGGACGCGCCTCGATCTAGAACTGGCATTCGGAGAGTGAGGCTTAGGGCGCCACCTCATGTGATCAGTACCTTGCCCCAATTTCTTCCTATTCTTCGTTACAGAGTACACTTGGTTGTGCAAGGTTTGCCGCCCAAGTGTTTTTCGTGTTCCTTGGAGGGTCATGTCGTGAAGATGTGTACCTCACCGCATTGTGATGAATGTGCCAATTATTGACACACTTAGGATCAGTGTACTGCCACTATTACTACATCCTCGCTAAAACCAGGGGTATCTCTATCCTAGATATAGCCCCTGGTACGCTTGGGCAATGTATCGCGATCAACGACACACAGCGGCATCCTGCACATATTGACCAATCAGATCACTTGACCGTGGCGACCATGACAACAGATTCGAAAACACCATAGATTGTGCGATACCCAGTGGCAGAAGAACATGCACCTTTTCAACAACCATGAACATTAATAAATATAAGGAAACATAGTTTAAAACAGAATCTATTTGAAGAGAAAATAAACCCATTCATCTACCATCAAACATCCAACAAGCCAGGCAAATGTAGAAAAAACCCGAAGCTTTGAAGGCGGTCCGCGATGTCAGTGTATCCGACCTCACCTTCCCACTGAAGGACTTGAATAGGGTTGAAACGCACGGATTTCTATAAAATTTAACTGGTCCATCCATTAATATTTTATTGTTATGCGTGCTTGGATTAAATATTTTACATTCGGTATCAGCGAATAGTTTAGCAGCGAAAGTAAAACCCAAACGTATTTTGCCATCAGCGCAGTTTTTCTAGGTCACGTAACTGGAGTGTGGGCGGAACGCGGTTTGCTAAGCAAGTTGGTCAAGGGTTCGCCTTAGGCTCACAAATAGAAACCTTGACGTGGTGAAGATGCTATTACTAATGGTGAAACATCTGACTTACCAACAGAGTCTGTCGAGGCGGAGTCTGAAGAGACGCCGCGAGATGACTTGCGATATGCTGACGTTCCCTTTATTCCTGTTCCTGTACCTGTGGTGCGTTCGGCTGAAGGTCTTACGCCGTCTCCCTCTGCGGTGAAGCTGCCCAGTGAAGACGATTCTAACGGATTACCTGGTGTGTCGATTACTGGTGGAGATGTCCCAGTTTCTCAGGAGGTGGATCCTGAGTTCGTTACCACTATGGAAGTGAAATTATCGAACACGATTCTGTCAAATCGTTTTAAGAAGCTTAAATCTGATTTCTACTATACGGGGTCTGTTCATCAGCGTAACATTCCTGTGATTGTTGTGCCACCTCCCAGGCGTGATGTTTGGTGGGTGCCTTAATTTGTTTTCGAATAGCATTTACTTTAACATCTGTGGAAACCGACCCGGACTGTCTTGTGGATTACGATAATGGAACTGTGAACGGAAATCCCGACCTGGACTGTCCCTGGACTATGGCACTGGATATCCCTTCTTGATCTTGACATCACGTGGCTCCCCTCCCCCTTACCCGTCATGTAAGACAACGTCAATGGGCAACACTTTGCGTGCAATATACTTGGCCTTTGTCACTTCTTGGTTGGTTCCCCACATGTAGTCACCTATTGTATGTGTCTTACATGACGGATTTGCCCTTTCTCCCTTCATCATGAACTGGAGTAAAGCCAATTTGGTTTTAAATTGTATGAACTCTTACGGACAACGACGTAAACTGTCTCGTGGAATTTAATGGTGCTTTCGACATAGACAATTGTTCTTTCTAAGGTTCAAATTAAAATTCAAGTGCATAAATATATATTACAAGTATTATCGAACAATCCTTGCATTTCCTATAGGTGAAACATAAAATGTCCTAAAAATACTTATGTTTTAATGTAAAGGCAAGAGGAAATATAAGTACACAATGTGTGAAAGTTTTAGTGCTATTGCGTTATGATTATATTTATCACATGAAACTGAAATCCACAGCTTGTGCTATTTCGTGAAAAAAGGATCTAAATCGAGTCCTTCAGACGCGCATTTAAACGCGAAGGACCCCTTGGACCAAAACGCCATTTAACCTGGTGTTGTGTGGTAACATTATATCTCCACTGCTGGAAGATCTTTTTGGTCCCACGAGTCCTTCATACTAAAAAATTGAAAGTTATGATTCATAACGTTTGAAGTATTCGGAAGTAGATTAAAGTGACAAAATAGCCTGTTACAGTTGTTCGTATGTCGTGGTGTAGTGGATAAGCACGTTGGATCACAAATACCTCGAAATTTTCTTTTACCGAGTTCGAATCCCAGGAGGGCAACATGTGTGACGTCGACAAGTTATTTCAATCTTTCTCATTTTTGTAAAAAAAAAAATTCATTCAGTATATCTGAAATAAGATTTTAGGCTATCATTATGAACCAATTAAAAGTAAAATAAATATTCGTTACCGATGACACGATACCGTGTGGACATTATGGGCTGGTCAAACGTTGAAATCGAACGATCAGTCGCTCCGTTGATTGACAGTTGCCGCCGACGACAAGTTGTACATTGCATTGTGATTGACAGATGAAAAGAAGAAATGTACATTCATATGAGTCGGCTGGCTGTGGGCAAAACCCCCGCCTTACAATACCATCTCCTTAATATATCTGTTATTGTGGAGTTTATGTGTTCTTCGAATTTCCAGGTTTCATTTTTCAACATGTTGTTATATATTTGTGGTTCATGGTTAATTGGTATATATATATAAAATGCTTCCATATATGCGTAATGTTAAATGTAGTATTTTTGTTGATGTGCTAGTTTACGCTCTGATGTGTGGTAAATATGCTCACCGCGGTGTGAAGAACACGTATCCTATGTCCATTTCTGTTGATCATTTTCTAAGTTAGCCAGGGCGTGACTTTTGATCGTCCGGTGGAGGTATTTGTTATTTAGATTCATCTGTCAATCATTCTCAGATCGCCCGCGTGGCACGTATAGTTTTTCATTATTGTTTCCAAATATATCTATCGTTCTGCGATTGTTTCGTGATTAATTGATACATCTATATTAAAGTATTCCAGTAAATTTTCTTCAATAATTATAATCTAAAAGATTTAATTAATTTAGTTCTTTCATTTAAATGAATTTAATTCTTTTATGCGCAATTTTGTCAACCAAGACCGTTTGTAAGTATGTCGATTTCCTTCGGATTAGTTTATGGCCGTCAATCATATTTGAATCACGCTGGTGCAGGTGTTAACGTATGTCAATTTCGTTTAGACAGCTGCCAGTCATGTTTAACTTTCTGCGTAAATAGTCGTTTTGCTTTCATGCAACGTGTCATTTTCATAGCTGTCAATCATTTCTTTGCGTAAGTGTCAACAGTTTATTCTTTATCTTTGCCGATACGTTAATTGATACGGGGGCATGTCATCTCCAAGTACTTGTCAATCATTCTAGTCTATCGTCTTTACCATTTCCCTATTAATGGTGATCAGTATTCATGCTAATTGTTTTGTTCATATCCGTCAATCATCTCAGACATGCGTTATGCACGGGTGTTCTCGGTGGGCGTGTCCTGCTATTTGTTATTCTTTCTCACTGATTTTATACTTACAGGTTAAATGGTATGTTGTCAATTTCATCAAGTTAATGTTATTTATTATAGAGTGCGCTTTTCACTGTTTTTTTTCACACATCTTATTTGTTTAAAATCTCATGCTCCTTTCATATACAATCTGTTAACGTTTAGCGTTAATAGTTTTCGACCTATCCATATTGTTAAGTATCGTATCAAACATTTTTCTTTTGGAATGGAGCACACGGTTTGCGGGTGTTCCCACACGGTTTGCGGGTGTTCCCACGCGGTTTGCGGGTTTGTGGGTGTTCCCACACGGTTTGTGGGTGTTCCCACACGGTAGCTTTTCTTCCTTAACGTCATAATTATAATCTGGGACGAGTATTTAATATTCGTCCCAGTTATAATGTACTGTATTTGGTTAAGCATTATGCTCGTCTGCTAATCTTTTTTCCCCGGCACATAATGTCGATATTATGTCTATTTCATTAACGTAAATGGCTACTCCCGCTTTTATATGCATCTTTACACTTTTATATAAATTTAAACTAATGAATGCATTCAATGTAGCCAGTTTCTTGTCTATTTGTCGTGCTATTATGTACATGTATACTTACTTATGCGGATAATAAATTCAACTATTTATAAAACAGAAAAAACATGGTTCAATTGTTTCAGATTTTGAATTGAATGTTGACTGTTAATAAAGACAGGGAAAAAATTCTTTGCGAGATGCGGTTAGAGGGCGTGTCGCTGTCAAAATATTGGCATGGCTTCCACATTACGTGAGAGTAGTGATCTCACTATCACGAAGGAATGACGTAATTTCGATCACGCGAGATAGTTAACCAATCGTGGTTAGTATGAGGATCTGGTTATCTCCCAGCTATAACGGCACGGTGATTGGGTAACCAGATAAAGCGCCCCCTTACGGCCAAGAGGCGCGAACTTGGCGATGTGAATCAGCGGGGGAACAAGGAGAGTAGGGACGACAGTGATACAAGCTGTTTATTAGCGTAAAAGTGACACTACCAATATTGTGATGTTTTCACTTTATTGTTGTGTCTCGTGATTGCAGAAGTTGATGGACTATTCTATAACAACAACAACACTCGCTTCAATATAACTCCTTAAACAGGTACATAGCTAATGTATTACATATGTGTTTCTGGCCACTAGCTGTGACAATAATTATTATTATTACCCCACATTGAATTATTGGGGTGGTCAAATTTACCGGAACAGAAATTTGATGAAATGATGCAAGATCCCATTGGTTTCAAAATACAGTGAAACCTGTGTAAACTGACCATGCTTGGGACCATATATACTGACATCAGCATATATTGATGTTGTCGATAACGGGGGTTGAGTGAGTGAGTGAAGGGTCATCACTCTGGGAAAAATCATAGAAACGAGAAAAAACATGGCAATGCACATCTACAAGGCAGTAAGCAATCTTTCACGTAAGTTTCGAAGTTTACTTCAATGAAAAAGTAACCGATATTTCGTCTGAACAAGATGGACAGCCGGACAAAGTGAATCCTATATACACCCCCCCCCCTCAGTTGTGGGGAGGGGGGGGGCATAATAGTCATTTTTCAAAAATTTGGGGTTCACGCCATTAAGCATGTTAAGCAAGCGACTCGAAATCCCAAATCACTTTTAACCTCTGCCGACTTCATCATGTTCAACCTTTAATTCCCTCGTATTACATGTGATCTTGTTCAAACAAAACTTTGCAATGGTTAAAGTGCATTCATACACTTCATGTACATAGGACAAACTCCATCCTGAAGACCCACAAACACAAACTGACAGCTTTGTTGATCAGAGCCTGTTCACTGGACTTCAATTATAATATAGTCACACCTTCATGTATTACAGCCTGGTGGATACAAAAAAATACAATTGTCCTTCTAAAACATAAAAGCACAGAATTACAAGCTAGACATGATATTTGAGAACGTCGTGCCCAAATTAGAAAATGCACCCCAAAAATCTGTGTAAAAAATAAAACAATGTTTTTTTTCTTTTCTAAATATACATATTTTGCATGAGAGATGCTCAAGGAAATTTCTCATTAGACTTGATATTAGAGTCAAACCCTACCAAATTTGTCTGTATTAGGGCATTTTCAAAATTGTCTATAATTTGCATTCGGACGGGACACTGATAATTGTTTGCCATGCCGAATAGAGAGCGGGGGGCAAGGGGTATTTTCGTATTCCGTTTTGGGGTAATTTTCATTATCCGTTCTCAGTTCTGAGGAAAACTAATTTTGCGTACACACGTTCTGGACGTATTCCACGTTCACCGTATTTTCCTATTTTTACTTCTCTGTTCTCTGTTCCACCAAGTTATAATTTTGCGTTCCTCGTTCTTGTGAGATTCGTTATTTACGTTCCCGTTCACACCGTCACTCTTGTATAAATTGCTTGCCTGCAAGAGGGGACGCAACTCTAGCGGATTCAGCTCTTCTGTGTGCGTCGAAACAACCCTGTTGTGGAGAATGACGTGCTCATGAGTGCAACAACATGGAGGCCATGAATGAGGACGGCGTGGCCGCAACCGCTCACCGTGGACCAGTTTTGGAGTATATAATCAGGCACGGCGGGGGGCCATGGCCCCTCCAATATTTTCAGCAAAAAAAAAAAAAAAGACAAAAAGACAAAAAGACAAAAAAAAAAAGAAACAAGAAAAAAAGGCAGAAACAGATAAAAAAAAACGATAAAGCAAAAACCTGTATCTGTATTGAAAGCAGATTTTACTTTCCAATAAGCATGAGGGGCACCCTTGTCCATTCCATCATCACAATTAAGTCGTCGTTCATCTGTCAAATCCAAGCCATGACAGATAGCTTGTACACTACAACGAATATCAGCCACTTCAACAGGAAATATTTGTGAGAATATGACCCCTCCGAACATGCCCATATTTGAACGAATTAAGTGCCAGTCAATGTCTCCATCTGGTTGCTTTGAAGTCAGATGTTTATAGGCTATCCGAGATTTTTTTTATTTAAGATACGCCCTCATGTTGTTTCCTCTCGGACTTCAAAGATTTTGTCCTTCAGCTTCTTCTCTACTTAGGGAGCTTCTTGAAATAAGGACAGGAGTTCCTTTATATGGGAATGGCATATGTCGGTTAGGCAAATCGGATACACCATGTCCAGTGTGGTGTTCTGATCTGGATGGATTAGAGTTTCAATTGGAATGGCTTATGTCATTCCCCTCTTGTAATGGCATAGCCATCCTTTGTCTGCCCAGTTCCAGAAAGTATTCCATAGAGTTCCTAGGAGTTCCAACTCGACGCAGCATGCCTCTCTGTTTGGAATGCCTGATGTCAGTTCCCAGCGTGCCCCAATTTCAAGGAGCTTCCTTAAACTGATCTTTAATCTAACTAAACGGAGATTCCACGGAGGTAGCGTATTGCCCCAAAACACCCTCCGTTCATTGGTTGATACTTTAAACGGACAGTTCCAGTAATAACTGTACAGCCCTAATCTGCCTACAAGACCTGGTATGGAGATAGGAGTACCGGTATATAGAACTGTATCATGGAGGATGGCTCATTCACACTCATGTGTGTTCCTCCCCAACAAGCATGAGAAGTAGAATACATCTGTGTTGTTGACATGATTAAAGCTTGATGAATCTTTTGATTGAAATGATATAAATTTAACATTTAATTTATTTCTACTTCCAAACATTCTTATTTTCTTCACGGGGAATATTAAAAAAAAATGAGAAACAACAAAGCAGGCAAAATATACAGAGATTATACATGTGAAGATTTCTTGTTTTATTACTCGGAAATACGCTAGAACGCGTCTCCGGCCATCTAAGAACCCTGGAGCTTCAGGGGCCTGGGCGGCCCCTGGACCCTCGCCTATTTGTGCTGTGATAGTGCCCCCCCCCAACCACCAATTGCTTCCGCCGTGCCTGATAATGAAATATGTTGTCAACTGTGGACAATTTCGAACGTTTTCCGATGTTTACTCCGCTGCATGTACTGACATTAACACCACTATTTAAACAGTGTGGTAGCTAATAAAGACACACTTGAATTCTTCACGAATTGTTTTTTCTTCGTTCTTCGTATTTGGATTATTTTTTTTCTTTTTTCTCCGTACTAGAGATATTTTTTCTACGCTCACACGATCGCTTACCCCCCCTTGCCCTCAATAGAGACAGCAGCCCTGCAGGTACGAGCTTGCTATTGATAAAGGACTAACTTGTACTTTGTGCAAGTCCAGAGTTGGCCAGTATGTATGAAAACTGTGTCGAGTCCGATGTAAGATCACGTGAAATGATGTAAGATCATGTGAAATAATCTGACCTACATTGTAACTTTATTAACCACATGGTGTACAAAGATATAAAAAGACGAACACAAGCCTGCAGTTCACTGTCATTGGTCACCGCCACCGCCAGACCGCATCATACCGGAGGAATACAAGGTCAAAGAACTATATAAAACTTGGCATCCAGCCAATGCAATCCATAACCACAACGCCACCTGTCGAGAGCCCGCCCAGAACAAGTCAGCACATGCCTTGATCACGTGATGGCTACATGACCGCCACAAGTTTGAATGCAGAGGTGAATGGGAGTGTATCCGTGTTTTCCCTACTACTATCATATGAAATGATGTAAGATCATGTGAAATAATCTGACCTACACCTACAATTTATTAACCACATGGTGTAAAAAGATATAAAAAGACGAACACAAGCCTGTAGTTCACTGTCATTGGTCTCATTTTGTTCCTGTCTCTTCCTTGTGGTCTTCACTATGTTGAGGTCTGTCCCCACCTGGTGTCTGTCCGTGCTGTTTGTCTGCACCTTCACTAACAGCCTGCATGTACCTCACCAAGACAAATCAGTGATCAACTTTGGCAGTGCCATCAAATACCAAGGTAGGCATTAAGGACTTCAAAATATTATGTAATGCAAATTTTTGGACCGACCTCCATGTTGGAATTGGGAGAATATTAGCATTTTAGCAAGCAAGACAAGAGAAAAGTATCCACAGCGATATAGTTTTGTGAGAATTTTTTTTATGGAGTCTATTATGCGAACTGTTTATTCCACCCAACTGCAGAATTTTTGTTTTTGTTAGTTTTTTTAACAACTTAGGGAGAAATATTGAGTTTCTTGAATTATTTTAGGTGAAAACAGACCTTTTAATAAAACATTACACTGCGAAAAATACTGTGTTGTTTTAACGCAATTTTGTGCCAAAATGGCTTCAACACGAATGTTTTGTGTTGAAATCAACATGGTTTTGTGTTAAACTTAATAGATCAACACGAGTTCAATACAAATTGGTGTTGAATGATTCTTACACAATTTGTGTTATTTTCAACACAATTCTGGTGCTAAAATGGCTTCAACACAATTTTTTTCGCAGTGTAAGAAAACGAGGTTGCAATTTCTAGGTATTTTTGTTAAAGTAAAATTTTGCTAATCTGTGTGAAATGGTGTTCCCAGAATTGTTGTCTGGTCCTCTATCGCTAGTCTCTATGAATCACTGTATAAAGGAATATTGGCAACAGTGATTAATACTGTAGAGAATAAATTACATCATGTATTCTGTCGTCAGTTCAGCTACAGTCATGGAGTTTATTAAACTCCACACTATAATGATACAGGTTCCAAATTTCAACATGATCCTAGATGCTTCACACAAAACTAATATATTCACAAAATTTCCATATGGTCATCAAAAACACCACTCCACTATAATAATATGAAGGGTGGAGTGAAACACGGGCGAAGTGCATTTCCCCGGATAATTGTGTAATACATGATTTGGTATTCACCGGGCTTTAGATTTCTCCAAATTGTGCACACCCCTTTTTAAGTGTGGCAATTGTTTTTAGGATGGGATAGAGGGTCGGGCAAATACCCCAGGAGGATGAGCAATCAGGAATCATCCCTGGTAGTAGTACGGCTGCCTCTGAGAAGGGATTTCTTTACCAATGGCCGAAACCCAGTGTGAGGCAAGACCAACTTTATTATGCCCCCCTCTAATTAAGGCGGGCATATAGCGATCGCTTTGTCCGTCCGTCCGTCTGTCCATCCGTCCGTCCGAATTTCTTGTCCCCGCAATATCTCGGTTAATATTCGATGGACAGGATTGAAACTGGCATGGAATGTGGCCAGTGTCTCGTAGTTGTGCAGCGTGGAGTTTTTTTCCCGAGTTCCGTTATAATTTTCAAGAGTTATGGCCCTTTTTCTGAAAGCTCTGTGAATGGGACTTGTCCGGGCTGGATCTTGGTTAATAATGTATGGACAAGTATGAAATTTGCATGATATGTGGTTAGTGCCCCACAGTTTTTCCCCGTTTCGCTTATATTTTCAAGAGTTATGACCCTTTGTTTCTGAAATCTCTGTGAATTGAGACTTGCCGGGCTGTATCTTGGTTAATATTGTATGGACAATTATGAAATTTGCAGGATATGTGATGTGGTCAGTGCCATGTAGTTGTGCATCGTGAAGTTTCTCCGCATTTCGTGTATATTTTCAAGAGTTATGGCCCTTTGTTCTTCAAATCTTTGTGAATTGGGACTTGTCCGGGCTGGATCTCGGTTAATATTGTATGGACATGTATGGAATTTGCAGGATATGTGGTCAGTGCTCTGTAGTTGTGCAGCGTGAAGTTTCTCGACGTTTCGTGTATATTTTCAAGAGTTATGGCCCTTTGTTCTTCAAATCTTTGTGAATTGGGATTTGTTCGGGTTAGATCTCGCCTCAGCTAATATTGTATGGACAAGTATGGAATTTGCGCGATATGTGGCCAATGCCCCATAGTTGTGCAGTGTTAAGCTTCTCTGCTTTCGGTTATATTTTCAAGAGTTATGACCCTTTGTTTCTGAAATCTCTGTGAATTGAGACTTGTCCGGGCTGGATCTTGGTTAATATTGTATGGACAATTATGAAATTTGCAGGATATGTGATGTGGTCAGTGCCATGTAGTTGTGCATCGTGAAGTTTCTCCGCATTTCGTGTATATTTTCAAGAGTTATGGCCCTTTGTTCTTCAAATCTTTGTGAATTGGGACTTGTCCGGGCTGGATCTCGGTTAATATTGTATGGACATGTATGGAATTTGCAGGATATGTGGTCAGTGCTCTGTAGTTGTGCAGCGTGAAGTTTCTCCACGTTTCGCGTATATTTTCAAGAGTTATGGCCCTTTGTTCTTCAAATCTTTGTGAATTGGGACTTGTTCGGGTTAGATCTCGCCTCAGTTAATATTGTATGGACAAGTATGGAATTTGCGCGATATGTGGCCAATGCCCCATAGTTGTGCAGTGTTAAGCTTCTCTGCTTTCGGTTATATTTTTAAGCGTTATGGCCCTTTGTTTATCAAACCTAAGTGAATGGGATATATTTATTTGTCCAGGCTGGATCTCCGTCCATAACCGATTTGGACCGGAAAAATGGCTATAAAATGTTATTCTATAGTTCAAAGCAGACCGCATAGGTCTTGAAGTATGAAATTGCCCCAAAAAGAGTGAATCTCGTCAGTCGCCAATTGAACAAGTATTATGAATTTGCAGAGCCTATTTGCAAAATCATTTTCATTAGGCTTCTGATCCGTCACCAGCTGCATATGTGGGATGACAAGAAAGGTGGAGAGACAGATAGACAGACGGACAGACAGATAACACAATTCAGTTCATTTTGGGGCATCACTACATATCTTCAGAGTTTAAATATTCTGTCAAAATGCATCAAACAATACCATTTTACTTAAATTAGATGTACATGCCAAAATTTCCCAGGTGGCAAGTGCCATATAGCAGGGATGCAGAAGTTCGACTTCAAAAATCTTTCTACTTTTTCAGTCGAAAAAATAGTAATCAACAGTTTCAACTATGCTGTCAAAATGTAATGGTATGTGCCATTTCACATCTCGAGTTTCAAATAACTGCTGGGAACCTCCACATAAAACAAAGAAACTGAGCATTAACTGAGTGATAATTTGTGATTTTATTCATTGAAAATTAGCCAGAATGCATCTCCAGACATTCACAGCCACTGGAGACTAAATAAATGTCATTGGGATAGCCATACCAATGATAGAGAAGAAAAGCAACTCCAAGTAGGGATGACAATTTCATTCTGTATATTTCACTATTAGTTAAAAAATAGCATCTTCAGCAGTGAATGAAGTTACAAACAGCTCCATACGCACAGTATATATACAAGGCATAATGTGATTTTAGCCAATACACATTTATGAATAGGTAAGCCAGTAAATTATGTCAGTCAGGTTGTTGATTAAATATTTAACGGTTTCAGAGATATTCACGTTTGAAGTCGCGGCGGCGGCGGCAGCGAATCCGGCGGAGCCATTTCTCATGAAAACATAAGAGCATCCACTTTGTGGAAATGCTCTAATTAGGTCTCATAAAATGCCTATTTTATCATCACCATCGTCCCATTTTTTCCCCGTCTGCCTCGGTATATTTTGGTATTGCATCAAAACAGCTAGTACCTTATGGTGAGTTTTTATTACTTTTTTATGGGACCTTATAATAAAGACATAAAACAGGGGAAGAGGATGGCTAAACATATATTAAAGTGATACTGATTACCTGCACGTGCACACACATCATTAGCATAAGCACCCTACTGAATCGACAAGTATGATTGTAGGTGAATGCACCAGTCCATGTGTCATGCGACCATGAACTGTAGATGGATCACTTCACACTGAAGCCGGATAACAGCTGCAATGTTAAAATGAGGCAACATATGATTGTATATCAGATATGTCGACAGTCCATGGTAGCTAGTTCGGACTGACCGTATTTTGACCTACCATGGACTGTCGATCGGTCCGATGATGATACCATGGACTGTCGTAATATCAGACAGACAGAGAATAAACTATTAATGGTTCGTATTCCTCTTAAACACACACAAGTGAAAGGAATCGAGAGATGAATGAGTCAGTGATACACGAGGCAGGTAGTAAGCTCCCACATGTTCATTTTGTGCTCATTTCCTCACACTATAATTCGATGCTAATACCTACCATGGACTGTCCACCAACACCTGAAAACACCTCTCGCCGCAAAAATGTTGAGCGAACTACTTTTCATATGCTCTGTCCTGATAAACAGGGAAAATTATCTCCAGATAATTCTTTTAACGCTAGGCCAACAGAAGTATTATGCAGACTTGAAAAGTAATCGAAATGTTCGGTAAACATGTGTTTTACTATATATGATGTCACTTCCGGCGATGTGCGCGAAGGCCCCGAAACCGGTCCAAAAATCTGACTGGTGGCTGGGGTGTTATTAGACCCCTAGCGAGGTGGTTGGGTCTCAGGGTTCTCATCTTCGCTTACCCAAGTCTAACACTACACGTGTTGCCCTGGCTGAACGTAACACATTATCTGATCAGAACACAGGTCTGGTGATGTCGTAGCGCAATAAATATTTCGTGGTCCATATTAGGAGAAGTGCAATGTATGACCATTTTAAAATTCAAATTTGATTGGCTATTCGAAGCAAATTAACATCAATACACCCATCACTTGCCATATTTGGAGATCACACGGGCAGATATCAAAGAAAATCCTAGCAGCACGGTGTTGGCAAGCTTCTATCTTGATTGGCTATATGACATCACGTGCGTTTGCCGATTTGAACAGTTTACTCTATTTATTAAGGATAGCTGGCCCCTTAGAGGCAGTTTTTGCACTCCCGTGACAATTTGTCGTCTGTATCAATAAATATACAAGATAACCATAATACTCTATATATATTTTATGAAAGCGTACATCGAATCCAGGGATTCCAACTATATGATTTGTATAACCGACGCTGCTACTGTGTAGAATATATTTCAATTAAAAAAAATGAAAATGAAAACAATAGCGTCCATTTTTCAATTGAAATTTCATGAAAACTATTTGTCTTGTTTCAACTTTGATGGTATATCTTGATAGGAGACAATTCGAACTAGTAAACAATATCTCTTTTTTTTTGCCTGGTTTTGTTTTTACAGCTATTTTACTAAAATGAATTGAAAAAAACGTACTATTTTACGGTCGTTTGTCTTAAAACTTGAATGATTAAAAAACTAATCCGAACTTACAAAAAGTGATCACCTTATAAGTAACAAGCATGCCAAATTTCAAAAGCGTAGCATGGATACTTTTCGGGAAATAAACGTTTAAATCTCGGATTTTGTACAAAAATGAAAGGCTAGAAATCGGCCAAAATGTGTCCAGCTATACATCTGATGAATTAATCAAAATTGTTTGCTTGAGTTCTATTGTCAAATGACGGAACGTTAGTGTAGTATTTAACTTCAAAATATGAAGATGAGGGTTCTGACAATTCTCTGGACACCTTCCTGAACGGATCAGTATAGTCAATACACAGTAATCTTTCTCATAATTCAACCACAGGAAGAGAAATTTCCCACCATAAAATCTCGGGGTGATTAAACATATTAGAACAGGAAGTTGACAGTCATCAAATACTCCATACCACAGGGCTAAGTAGCACTGTTTTGTCAGAGATTTTTTTGAAAATTAAAAATTTAATTTTTTAAAATTTTAATTTTTTAAAATTTTAAAATGTTAATTTTTTTGAACACTAAATTATTATATAGCTTATTATAATACTCATGCAGGGTCATATTTTAAAGCGCGAGCCCGTGTTTGCCAAGCATGGAAAATTACACTATATAGTGTAAGTTTCCATGCTTGGCAAACACGGGCTCGCGTTTTAAAATATGACCATGTATGAGTATTATATTAAGCTATATAATAATATAGTTTTTCCAAGATGTTCAAAAAAATTTAAAATTTAAAAAATTAAATTTAAAAATAAATCTCTGACAAAACAGTGCTACTTAGCCCTCTGCTCCATACTTGACCAGCATGCCCATGTGAGCAGCACAGCTATTACTCAAACCATCCATTTAAAATAAGAGCCAATAAACAGACGGCATTCGAACCAAGACTAGAGACGATGAAACTGATCCACATGATAGTAAGTTGACTTAATTGCTAACAATTCGTAAACATTTTGTTGATCAAATGTTATTTTCCAAAGAACTCTCTTCTGAGGTATTATCTTGATATGAATATTCCGCGACTACTGGCAAATTGAGACTGCCAGCATGGGACTTCTTACATTATTTAGAGTGACTTTGCTATATGCACTAACAAGTTCTTCGATGCAGCAAAGTTTCTGACAATTTGCATTATTGTAATTCCTCTATAGTTCAATTACACAGGAAGTTTAACTTCCCACCATAAAATCTGGGGGTGATCAAAGTTATTGGAACAAGACATTGACAAAATGGTCCAAAACCATGCACATAATCCATTATTTGTTTGTTCATTTCAATGATTTTAGAGAGTGATCAAATTTATTAGAACAGCTGATTGAATTTTTGTCCCCAAAATTGGAGGTCATTGAATTATTATTGAAATATTAGTGAGTGAATAGTAGCATTTGCTAGATCCTGTGTTAAATGTGACGATTTTAATCAGCATCACAAAACATTGTTGCAGAAACTTATAAAACAGGGTTACACCACCAAGCGCCTCCACTCAAAGTTTCTCAAATTTGGCGATAAATATCGCATGCTGATAGCAAAATACGAGCGTAGCGTGCAAGATCTATGGCGTTACGTTTCGTAACTTGTGTCTAATTCTGCTTAACCCGGGGCTAGGGGCCGTGTGAACCCATGTACTTCAAGATCTTCATGTTACTCATATGAACAGTCACAATCAAAGCGTGACTGAGATACATCATTCTTTAAATGACTTTACAACGAATATTATGGATTAAGAATACTGATCAGTGATACGGATTTGATAATTTTGGAACATCATGATGTCTTGCCGGCATCATTGAAAACTGTTGACCGCTTCTCTCTTGTAGGAAACAAGCCTATGTTTATGTATACTATGATTGTCTTTTTGAATTTGGTGCTAATACTGTTATATGGAATATGGATTAGGTCTTTGGATTATGGACGCGGATATTCTCTAATGGACGACGGCTGAATTATGAATGACGGACCAGACGCTTGTAATAGAATTTAACGTCGCTTTCAACAATATTTTCAGCTATATCTCGATGAACCAACTAAGCACCACCCAGCCAAGTGGCATTCCTGCTACTTCAATGAAGAAATCTTGAAGTAGCATGGAAGCTGAGACACCCTCCATCCACCCTATAAAACAATGAGGACAGCACACAAGACACAGACAGGACACTTACATGGGGCAATAAAGACAAGTGATATTACAGTGCTAGACATCAAATTATCAAGTTCCTGTTGCTGCTCAGCAAAATGCATTGAACCAACAGGAACCCATGCCCACCTCATCACCCGCTTGAATTATTAGAGGGATTACCATAAGCAACATGGAAAAATCTGTCAGAGTTGAGAAGGGTGGAAATAGTAATTTATCGACCATCCAGTTTTGGAGCATTTGATTGGTCAATTCAAATTTTCAAAAAGAAATCAGGTGTTTTCATTGGTTCATTGGAAAAATTGGCAGAACAACCAGCCAATCACAGCTTTAGAGTTTTTGTGAAGGTCCAGTTACATTTAGCATTCATGTATGATCCCCACCGGCCACAGTGAAAGACTTTGAAATCCGTTGTTGATTTGCCCCATGGTGGCGTCATATGACATCTAAATTCTGAACCATACAGAGCGGATGCTGGTCTGCCCCATAGAACCTCTAGAATGTTCGCCTGTAAACTGTCACATACAAAACAATTATGTGAAGCCACAGGTATAAATATATATTTTTTACATTCACATGGAATGATTTAGCATATAACTGATAGCGAGTTAAAATTAAATTCATGAATTTATTAATTGGTCTGAGGCGTCAAATGACGCGTCATCATGGACTGGAATGGGGCATCAAATGGCGTCATCAGGTGGCAATGGTAGCAAACCACTGAGGCAAAGAGGTGAATATATACACAGTGAGATTTCTGTTCCATTTCAGATTGTCACCAATTGTACAAGGCTGGTTATACCAAACCTGGCACATACACCATCTGGGCTCACCAAAATGACCCAATCAATGTAGGTAAACTTGGTAAATAATTAATAGCATCATATACAGTTTAAATTTCAAAATTTGAATACCTGCATTTTTATTGTTGTTGTTGTTTTATGGTTATTCGTTTGTTTTCGCTTACATTTTAACTGTGGTACCGGTACTTGTGTAATTGTACATGTACATAATATTCAATATAACGATTCCATTTATAAAACGTAACAAAGTATTTTTCAAAAATTTCCCTCCTATATGTACTCTGTTTCAGAGGATTCAAAGCACCTTTCTACAATGGAACTTAGATTACAATTAGATGTCTTCCAAGTCAGATATCACATATACAGTTACTATGAAGGAGTTCTTTGCAAAGCAAATAAATTTGAGGTACAGTACATGGCAGAAATAACTTAATCTTGAATGTGATTCTCTCACATGCAAATCATGGTTAAAATAATGCTACGGCTGCACTGCCATATCTGGTGAGCATGATTAAAACGTGCACACTTTTGTGACCACAAGAATTTGATAATGTTTTGGTTTTTCATTTTTTTTGTTAAATCATTTCTACCCGGCTGTACATATAATATGCTCTGATGGGATCTAAGAATACATTTATAAGCATATCCCAGGAATGAGACAGCCAGACAGGTATAATTTTGATCCCTGGAGTACGAGGTTTGTATGCCAGTCTATTCAGCCAAACAACTGTGCTCATGACTTTCCAAGGGATATGCTGCATGCCGCCCCAATATTCCAGCCCCACCTCCATAGAAATGAACAATTTACGTTGGTGAGAAATTCTATCTCAGTGTCACTTGACAGTAAACACCTTCGATATTGGCATTTAGATGACAAATACATGTCGGCAACGTCTGCTGTCAAAACAATATTCATGCTACTTGGATAGTAATATCTATATCCAAAAACAACTGTGGGCAAAGGTGGTTAATCAACACCAGCCATACTCTGTACTGGGACTTACAGGCCCAGGCAAATCTCTGTTGAAATTTCATTTGACTGGATTCGCACAGGTGTGTTTAGCAGTTTTAAGGATAACGATCACTTTCCAGTCCCTATCCATTACTCGCCTAACTTTCCCCCCAGGAGAGTTACTGATCACTCTCCTGGAAAATGAAACGCAATTTAGAGCAATAAATGTACCAGCAAGAACGAATCACGCTTGCAATTCAGTGGTCACCCTTGCAATACAAAATATAGGAGAGTGATTAACAACCCTCGCAAACAAGAGAGACTGGTTCAGCATTATGCATACCTAAGACTTTTACTATCCTTTTTAGGTGCACTGTGAGGCAGGTGGGACTTTGATACAACGTAGGGAATTTGGGAATGTTTCTTTCCAAGAGACGTTTGCTGCCTATAAAGCTG
Source organism: Hanleya hanleyi (assembly GCA_036873755.1). Classification (NCBI taxonomy): domain Eukaryota; kingdom Metazoa; phylum Mollusca; class Polyplacophora; order Lepidopleurida; family Hanleyidae; genus Hanleya; species Hanleya hanleyi. The sequence continues at coordinate 19,308 of JAVTVY010025839.1, forward strand.
GGTTTGGAGATATGCCGCCTGCTAGGGGCGACTTCTGGATCGGGTTGAACTTCATACACTCCCTCACCTCCACAGGTAGGTCAGGGTCAAAGGTCACACAAATATACTCTCCTTATGCAGACTGTAGGATATACCATACCTGAACTCTGCTTCTATTGCTCAATGCAGTATTGTCACACAAGGAAATTATAGTCAGGAATTTTAACTGACCGATCCATAGTAAAGTGCAAAGCTTTTAAGTTCGAGGGCGTAAAGTATTAGAAGCAAAATTTCAGAGACAAACAGCTGATCATTAACATTTCATCCTTCACAGAGCCAACACTTAATATTTTCAAGTCCAAGATTTTTGAAATTATAGACCTAGTGATACTCTCCCCCCCCCCCCTACTTTAGCGGAGAGAGAATGACTAGGTCTATTTAAATTACAATACAGACTCATCTTTCTGCAGCTGGGGGAAATTTCAATGATAAGTGGTTATTTTCTAAATAAATTAACAAAATATGCGCATAGCTGCGTGAGACAGATCTATGCCAAATGCATGAGAGTTGATAGGTCTGTAAGCTCCATGCATTCTGATGTGCATTCAGTCTGCCAGTATGACGATAGATTGGCACATGACTCCGTCTTACCAATACGAATTTGTGTAGCCTTCTTGCAGCATTTTGTCTCACCCCTGTAGATGTGTTCAAACATCTGGAGGTTCGAGTAATCATAAACGAAGTCAGACTCAGATATAACACAACGAGCATGTGAATGTGGCCATTACAGAAGACCCTGTATTCAGAACGAGGCTCATTAACATAACAGCCTAAGAGGAGGCTTACAACGGGTGGGGACTCATCTACATCTCCCTTTCTTAGATGATTTAACCATACATATAAATCATACTTCATAAAACTTATGCAAGATGGTTTGCTAAAGTCAATAGCATGTAGATGCTTAGAACATTGCCACGGAATTTTAACACATAAAAATCGACATGTTCAAATGTGATATATCCATATCGTGTGACTAGATAAGCCATGTCCATGTAAAGGAATGTTCACAAATTGCCAACCATGACCAAATAGTTCATAACTGAATAGGAATATATGTTCATAACTCCAAGTAACTGTTCAAAATGTTTCTTGACACGAATAAGTCTTTCACAGTACGGTAGTGTGAATTCGTAGTTTCTTACCCATATTTGAAATGTGATCGAAGAAATTTAACAATGTCTGAACACCAATTATTCAACGTGAAATGTAACTAAACCAAAACTTCTAACAGAACAGTAACTGTCTAGAACCTCAATCCAATCCTCAACGCATGAATTACTATTACTGAGTAAAGTCACTAAATTTAGGATTGGGTTTGGAAACTCTTCCGTATCGGGTTACCACAGGCGGTGTGACTGTTGCCACAGGTTGGGTGACCGGTTCAGTCTCACGATTTGTTGATCCGTTACTTCTCCTCTGTTGATTCAAAGGAGACGACACTGGGGAACCAGATGGCGTAGAGCTCACAAGACCAGGTGCCGAACTGGAAAGTGGAACCAGCTCAGGGGCCTGGTTGCTAGGTGGTGGTTCGTTCACTTTCAACAGGTGACGACGATTTCGGCGAAGATTTCTACCTTCGGTCTGAACGATATATGAACGTGGTTCACCTGCTGGTCCCTGAATTGTTCCTAGCCTATTGTGTCCAGTGCTTGTCTGAAGGCGAACGGCATCACCCTGTTGCATGGGTGGCAACGATTTTGTAGCTCTGTCAACGTATTTCTTCTGCTGTAAGCGTTTTTCAGCAAGGCGATTGCTCACGTATTCACCACTGGTAATTTCCGGTTGTAACAGAGTCGCACTCATTGGGAGAGCAAGCTTTGTTCGACGAGACATTAACCGCTGACATGGCGATCCCAGGGTGGAATCCCTAGGAGTATTCCTTATGTTGAGGAGTCCAAGATAAGGGTCAGAACCGTCACGTTTGCACTTCTCCAATAGGTTCTTTGAAGAGCTTACCGCTTTTTCATCGAGACCGTTACTCTGTGCATAACATGGACTGCTAGTGATGTGGTCGGAATTCCAGTCACGTGCAAACTGAGCGAATTCTGTGCTTGAGTACTGGGGACCATTGTCCGAGTATAGCTCATCCGGAACATCGAAGCGTCGTGCAAAGTGTGATTTCAGCTTCTTGATGACTGTTGACGAATTCGTGTCAGTTAGTTAACGAGTTAAGCTCAAACCAATCGGAGTACGAATCAACTGTTACGAGATACATTAGAGAGTTCCACTGAAACAGATCAGCTGCGACAATGGACCAAGGTCGTTCTGGGATCCTGTGCATCAATACCGGTTCCTTCTGTTGGTGTGGCTTGTAGCTGTTGCATGCAGCACAGCTCAGGACGACTTGTTCGAGATCTCTGTTCATGTGCGGCCAGTAGAACGATTCGCGTGCCAACTTCTTTGTGGACTCCAGACCCATATGACCTTTGTGCAGTTGTTCGGCATAATCTGCCTGAAGAGACATTGGAACAACTACCTTCTCGGACTTGAGCACGACACCATCTGCTACAGTGAGGTGATCTCGGAAGGCGAAGAAGGGACGAATCTCAGCCGGCAGAACACTTGGACGTGTGGGCCATCCAATCTGGATTGTTTTGACAAGTACTGATAATACATTGTCACTGGTTGTTTCAACTTTGAGTTGTTCAAGTTTCTTTGGGGAAATAGGCACAACTGATAGGACTTCGACATTGTCATCCTGATCTGCAGGTGTTTCGTTGAGAAATGCGCGAGATAGGGTGTCGGCCACGAACAACTCAGATCCCTTCTTATAGAGGACGTGAAGATCGTATCGTTGTAATTGAAGCATCATCCTTTGTAGACGCATAGGTAGAGACATGAGGGGTTTCTTGAACAATATCTCCAAAGGTTTGTGATCGGTTTCCACCACCACATGTTTCCCGTAGATGAAGTCATGGAACTTGGTGCACGCGAAGACAATGGCGAAAAGCTCTTTCTCAATCTGAGCGTATGCTTGTTGAGTTTCCGTCATTGCGCGAGAACCGTATGCTACTGGTTTTCCATCCTGAAGACAGGCAGCACCAATGCCTTTCTGGGATGCGTCACAGGTGAGTGTCACAGGCTTTTTTACATCGTAGTATTGGAGCACAGGGGGACTGCTGATGGTGGATTTGATTTTCTCCCACGCGGCTTGATGAGTAGTCTCCCATGCCCAGTTCACGTAGAGGAGCTGCCATGTCGCTCAAGTTTGGGATGAATTTTGCGAGGTACGTCACCATAGCCAGGAACCGATGTAGTGCCTTAATGTCGTCCGGTCTGGGCATGTCTGTGATCGCGCGAACCTTCTCAGGATTCGGTTTGAGGCCGTTTTCGGTGAGTGAGTGACCGACATAGTTGATTTCGTTCGATTTGAATGCACACTTGCGTAGTTTTAGTTGAATACCTACTTCTCGAGCTCTGTCGAGGACTCGAATTAGGTTGTCATCATGTTCGCGTTCAGTTTCACCGACCACAAGAATGTCATCGATGATCACTTCACAAGGGAGACCACTGAACAAGTGATCCATGGACTTCTGGAAAATTTCACTGCCTGTTTTTATCCCCATGGGTAAGCGGAGAAAACGGAACCGTCCAAATGGCGTATTGAATGTGGTCTTCATCGAGGATTCCTTGTCGAGTGGAATTTGCCAAAACCCACTGGAAGCGTCAAGCTTGGTGAAATACTTTGCATTGGGCATTCTGGAGACAACTTCCTCAATGGTCCGTAGTGGGTACGGTTGACGAAGAATAGCACGGTTGAGATCTTGCGGATCTATACAGACACGTATCTCATCCTTGTCCTTCTTGGCAGTGGCTACCATTGAGGAAACCCATTCTGTAGGTTCATGGATCGGTGTAATGACATCTATGTCCACCATTCGCCCGAGTTCAGTTTTCCCTTTGTCGTACATCGCGACTGGGATGCGACGTGCAGGACGCATAACTGGGGTGACAGACAGATCAGTTTTCATGTGGTATACGACAGGGAGACGACCTAATTGTCCATCAAACAGATCACTGTAATTGGTTCGAATGAAATCCTCGGTGATCTGTTGTGCGTGTGTGCTGGGGCCAAGCATTGCGTTTGTCCGCATAGGATGATGTGCAACAGGGCTGCTTGTTGTGGTCGGTACTGTAGGTTGGATTTCATGTACATCATTGAGTGTTATCAAACCTAGCTTTAGACAATCTTGTCAACCTATGAGAGGTTTACATGATGAATTTTCTACAACATGGAATTGTAGGCCATGTGTTTCTCCACGATAGACACAGTTCAGCAGGGTTTGACCTAAAGTGCAGATTGTGCTGCCACTGTATCCGACTAATGTGGCTGGATCATTCCCATCGATGTCCTCACAGAGAGAAATGCGCTTGAAGATGGAAAGAGGTAGAACGTTACACCTGGCATCTGTGTCTACTTTCAATTTCAGGTCATTGCCATTAACTTGAATGGTGGCATATACCTCGGATGGTTTGCGATCAACATTGTCAACACTCTCAGACCCTACTGTATCGATGACGAATTTTGAGGTGTCGGTGTTGAAGTAATGTTCAACTTCATGGACAGGTTTCCTGGAGGGATTAGATGTGGGTGTCCGTTTCGATCTGCAAACTGTATCAAAATGGTTCCATTGTTTACAGTAGACACATTGCTTGCCAAAAGCTGGACATTTGTTTCTATCTTTGGAATGACGCCCACCACAGTTACCACAAGAATCATTGGAGGCATGTTGCTGGTGTGACTGATAACGTGTGTTGTTCTGATAGCGTGGTTTGAAACTGAATGCATGGACTTCATTATTTGCAGTTTTGTTCAGTTCCTGTAGCCGTTTTTCAGATAGTTCATTGATCTGACAGACATCAATGGCCTGTTGTAATGTAAGATCAGCTTCCTTTAAGACGAGTTTCCGTACATTGTCACTCAAAACTCCACATACGATCTTATCGCGGATGAGTTCATCCCTAAGAGTACCAAATCGGCATGTACTCGCCTTGTTTCTGAGGTCAGCTACGTAAGCTTGAATATATTCATCAGGTTTTTGACAACGAGTGTTAAATTGATGTCTTTCCATGGTAATGTTAGTTTGTGGGTTACAGATTGCTGTGAATTTTGCTTTTAATACCCGAGGTTTTTCTCGAGATTCATCAACTTCGTATGTGAATGAACGTTCACGTTCTATGGCCTCACTGCCGGCAAGGTTGAGCAGAATGTACGATTTTGTTTTATCATCCTTGTCACCATGTGCAGCTGCGACAAAAATGTCATATTCTTGCTCAAATCTGCGCGAAGTTTCAGCTACGTTGCCGTCAAACAGCAATGGGCCCGGCTTATGGAATGATGAATCAGACATAGTTTGTGTCACGTAGTTGTATCGCCAGCAAACAGCAACAGTAAAATGTACTCACAATCTCAAAGGTTGCGCTCGCCACGTGCGTTGATGGTTGACTCACACGATGTCCAATTTTCGTCGCTGGAAAATTTTGAAGAGGACAGTTCACAAAAGTTCGCTGTGACAGGTATTTCTGTCTGCTGTGCGTTATTCTGGTTCGATACGTTCGTTGGGAATTTTGTTAAACCTGGAAAAGCTACCCGACAAGCTGTATTGCACATGGTGTTCCCGGTTTGAAGTAGTTCAATCTTGAACGTCGCTCGCATGGGCTTACATGAAGAACTTCCTGGCAAGTGACTTATATGTATCACAATGCTGGATGAGGCTTGCCATTAAAGCACATTATTGTAGGGTCATGAGGGTAGAATTCAGCAGTCGGCACAAATTACAGCCACATAATCTAAGGGCTTGGAGATCCTACCGTAATACCTCAAATGATTGAATCACAGTAAGCGAAATTTCCCACTTAAAGTCTGGGACCCGACAAGTACAAAATAACTCAAGCCACTGTGATTGTACTGCCAGTGTACACATGCCAATTAACCAATCAAAAGCCACGAATCGAACGGATGTTTGAATCAGCTGGTCGTATACAATACGTATACAAAACGTATTCTCTGTCAAACTAACAGGTATGTTTCTTTTGTTTGGTAGATCGAACATCCAACTTATGTTTTCCATAAGTTGTGATTGTATTCGACCAGCCAAAATCAACCGAATCTTTTTGTCTCTTACTGTGTTTGTTTACATTCCCATGACACTTCGATGTTTGTGTGAATGTTTTTTGATGAAATACGATCTACCAAACATAAGAAATATGTACACTGTGTGTTGACCATAAGATAAAATCTTTCCCTTCCCCTCACTTTCATGGGATCAAACATTTTTTTTAATTTACGAGACTTCTATACATTTTTTTTTATGAGACCGTTCCCGATGTAAACAATAACCTAGTTGGCGGCCGAACAATGTTCGTCCTACGTTAGTCGAAGATGGCGAATTTCAAGATGGCCGTCGGTGCGTTTGGCCAACGTCGCTATAGGTGATCCCTTACGTTGGCATGACATCGATATTGCGCGTCTGTGATTGGTGAATAGAAAAAACGTTGCTGGTACGTCGGTGACGTTGGTTGATCGTCGGGGTATTTTTCTAGACAGTTTTCGAGATCTGTATTCATTTTCTCAAGGTTCTCACGAAGCTACGTCACGCCATTCCACGAATTGCACAACGTACATAGTATACGGCCACCAGTGGTGATGTGAGAAGAGAATATTGACGTATCCATTCAACGAACAATACACTGTGAACAATATCTCGGAAGCTGACAAATACCTCGGAAGCTGAATAATACCGATCAACGAACAATACACAGTGAAGAAATACTTCGGCAATCAGTGAACAATACTTCGCCAATTTCCGGTCAGTGAACAATGGCTCAGCAATTCTCGGACAGTGAATATCTCGGTTTTCAAATACGATGTATGGCTGCCCGAGCTGTTCCACATCATTTACGAATCTGGATCATTTATGACGCCACGTGTCGTCTATTCACAACAACAGAGAGTATTCTTGTACGAGCTGTGGGAAATTATTCAATCGCCTGGAAAATCTGCGACGTCACGAACGGACAGTGCATGGACACCCAAGCATCCATGTGAGTAATGTGGCACCTATCCTCCTCCTCACCCAGTAAGCATCCCTTCTGATGTTCTTCCGGATACCCCTACAGTGAATGACCGGCACCGCACCACCATGGAGAAGCACAACCCATTCCGCTCTCTGATCCGGCATCCGGCTGCTCCAGTGGGGACGACTGCTTCATCGACAATCCGGTAGATATTCCTTCTGATGTTGTGCCAGATACCAGAGGAGTGAGTGACACCTGCCGGCACCATTGGTCCCAAAAACGACAATGTTTTCAACGTCACCGAGCGCTGCACGACCGCTATAATTTCCGGTTAGAGGATATCACCTCTCTACACAGCTACGTGGAAGCCATTTTCTCAGACTAAGTTACAGCCTTTAAGTTGAATCTGGCGTTCGGTTATGTACTGCGACACTCACCAATTCCGGTACTTCTATCCCAGCAGTAACATCCGGATATTTGACCAACCATTCACCATTATTAATCGACCGTCCCTGGACACGGTGCTGGCTCAAGTGGACCAGTTGGATCCCTTGGGATGGGCCCAACGTCAACGCCCCAATACCCAATGGATAGTGGAGCGGGTCACCAATGTTATGTTTTTCGTCACCAAATTGACTGACCATCCCATCGGTAACGTCATCCATCTCCCGGACTGGTTCAAACACAAGGTATACATGCGTTAGTGAATGGAAGCAATGGCCCTTACACCGACAGGGTATGTTTATTCCGCTGTCTCACCATCCATCTGGACCAGCTTTCACCCAGAGATTGTGATCTTATGGCCAATCAGTATTGGCAGATGTACTTACAAGATCAGGAGATGAAAGCTCAGTACTTCCGGGGCGTGCGGTTAAGTAAACTCGGTGTGATCGAAACACTAGTACTGTTCAAAGTCAATATTTTTGTGTACAATCTCAGCCGTGACTCACTTCACCGCTGACTTGATCCATCGATCTGCAGAGAAGTATGACACCACCCTCAGACTCCACTCTACCAAGAAGGAACACTCGGGCATTTCTCTTATATCCCCAACATGAACAGGTATGCCCAATCCTACAGCTGGCAGCAATGCCATCGCGTGTTCAAAGAATCTAGGAGCCTACACCGCCACGAGAAGATGTGTGATAACGCTGTGAAACGGAAGTACACAGGTGGTGTGTTCCACAATACGCCCACCATTTTTGAAGAGCTGACGGATGAAAGGATCGATGTTCCCCCTGTGCAACGTTATTTCCCGAATTGAGCCGTGTATGATTTGAATGCATCCTGGAACCCATGAAAGCGGCGACAACTAAAACGCAATAGACGCGCCGTCATATCCCCTTCAGTGTAAGCATCCATACGAACGTACCCGGCTCCCGTCTGTTTGGTCTCTACTGGCGATCCCCATGACCTGATTACCCGGATGATGGACTACTTGGAGACCCTTAGTCAGGCCAGTGTCGCGCACCTGATGGTAATCTTCTAAACCATTCTGGATTAATTGGATGTACGTATTCCGACATCGGATGACGACACTGACATCGAGGACGACCAGGATGTTCCTGACAATCCACCGAAACCCTACGCCCAGAAACTCAAGCTGCGTTTGTTGGAACGTTTAAGTCAATTGCCTGTGATAGGATTTAACTCGGGACATTAGGATCTCAATCTCATCAAAGAATTCTTGTACCCTTACCTCGCCAAATCTGGAAATGTAAAATTCATCATTAGGAAGACCACGTGGCCCTCTCCACGTACATGTCTGACACAATACTGGCTCGATTGGGTCGGGTACTCAATCGGCATCTCCATCCGCCATCAAGCCAACTGCACCGATATCGACGCCTTCCTGTAGACGGCTTTGCTCTCATCAATCAACGACCGACCGTCTTCCAATTTCATGGGTGCTATTGGCACGGGCACGAGTCTGACCTCACGATCGACGCCCACCGCCACCACCGCCACAATGAGAGACGAGAACTCAGCCCCCAGGAACTACGGGAGGAAGTACAAATGAACCGAGACTACATCATAGAGTTGGGGTACGATTACCACGAGGTGTGGTAGTGTGAGTTCCACGATATGAAAGACCCCGGTTACGACAGTTCATCACCAGCACCCACAAGCGACCATTGGGTCACCACTGGATCCGGACTGCCCCTCAACTTCTTGATGCCGTCTGTACGGACCAGCTGTTTGTGTTCGTGGGATGCGACATCTATGTCCCAGAACACCCGAAAGACACGTTTGCAGAATGCCCACCCATTATCCAAAACACTGAGGTGGGTCGAGATGATATCGGGGACCACATGCGCTTACGCTGAAGCCCGCAACTACCTGAAACGATCGCGGCGTATGTTGATCAGCAGCATGTTTGGGGAGAAGATCTTGCTGGGTACTCCTTTACTATGTTGGTATATGAACCACGGACTGGAAATCACCCCTGTCTATCAAGTGATAGAATTCACCCCGAGGCCTGTTTCAAGGATTTTCCAGGGGCCGTCACTACCGCCCGCCGCCAAAGAGATACCGATCCCAGTAAAGCCATCATCGGAAAATCCATGAAACTGGTGGGCAATGCATCGTATGAGAAAACCGTGACCAATCAGGACCGCCACGCGAACGTCCAGATCTTTGATGAAAAACAAGCCCGAGAGCGTACCAACTCGTCTCTGTTCCGTCAGATGGATCATATTCATGACACCACCTAAAAATCACTTCTGTCAAAAAGACCATTACATACAACCTGCCGCTGCAGATCGGGTGCATTGTGTATTAATATGTTAAGTTGCGACCAGAATCTCTTTCCTCAAGGAAGGCGGCCAGAGAGATTGCCTCGAACTGCCAATACTTTGTGTTGTTCTCAAATCTCGTTGAAACAGCACAAAGCCCTGTGTTTGGTTGTCAAATTTATCCTCAGAACATCGACCATGACATGCAGGCGTTTCAAGGCGCGACAAGTTCGTATTTCTCACCATAACGTCATATACCCCTACACCATCCACCGAGTCCACACCAGGCAGCACCCGTTCAGCAGCAGCAACCCGCCCCCGCGCAGTGGGTCCCTTTCATACCATCAGTCTCGAAATGTCACCCAACCGTGAAGGACCAACCCAAACCCGTACAAGGGAATGAGCACAACGTGAACTCGAGGCTATGGCAGGATTTGTTCAAAGCTAGTATGGACGCCGAGATGGGCGAGACGTTGAAGGCCACAGGAAAAAAGTTTCACCGCAAAGGGAATTCGAAAAAGGAAGCCGCAATTTCAGCCCAAACCACATTGGCACCCAGACTACGACGGGCTTTACGTCAGCAGTATGCCGACCTCATGACCCATGTAAAATTGCTGGACAAGGATACGGCCCATATGGAAATCGAACGAACAGCGTCGATGTTAAAAACCTCGAGCATGAACTGGAAAGTGGCGTATGTCTTTTGCTGCATAAGAAACAGGGAGTACCCAATCAGGATACCAACACACCTACCCGAGTCCAGAATCTGCTGACCCTGCATGAGGCATTTCAAACCTTTATGGAGACGCAGCTGGAAGCGGAAAATTATCTTCTTCGACCTCCAAAATAATAATGTCCGTCCAGTGATGATCGACAATGCATGACCCCTTCGGATAGGACGTTAAGGTATTGAGATGGGCGTTGGCGGGCGTTACTGTCTATAAAAGCAAGTGTATTCCCAAAACACGCACAATCGACGTTCAACCATCAACATGGGTTATACATGCTATGAGTGCGAACGCACGTTCACCAGACATTACGATATGATGCGACACCAGAAGAATTTCCATCCAGACTCCGAGGAGCCCACTGAGGAGGCACATACAGAGACTGCTGAGAATCTATTTACTGATACGGAGAGCTTGACCTCAGATAGTCAGACTACATCACAAGAAAGTGAGGACGAACCTACCTTTTGTGATCGTATTGTGAGAGCAGCTATCAATACTCACGCTGCAGCAATCGAGGACGCCGGACAGGATAACTTACAAAAGGCGTACATCCAAATACGTTCCAGCATCAGGAAAACAGCCATGGCGATCTATGAACAGTATACCCTACTACCGCTTGAAATGAAAGGCGACCCCACGCACAGGTCCATCATGAAGACGAAGCGTCACTTGGAAGAGAATATGGGGCTCCACCCCCCGAGGGCCTGAAAAATGCGATCAGAATACGCAAACAACTACTTGGGGACATGCTAACTCAACAATATCCAGGTCTGCCCGATGATGCTTAGGTTACACCGAACGAAGATGAAACTTTCTGAAATGGCGACATCTGATTGGACAGAAGCACATTTGTAAACGTACCCAACGCGGCTCCCCCAGCGGAGGAAATAATAAACTATATGAACACGTATGAACGTGTTGATCTTCCGCTTTTTATATATTCAAACCCAATCCTAAATTTACATACACCCACTAAGCCACCCTGCCTCTCTCGGCAGGCCGAATAGGAATGAACTCGTGTCCCTCATCAGTACATATTTATTTAGACACTAATTCAACCCGACGCTACCCCCAAGAGAGCTTCAAAATAAGGTCTCTCACAGACCAATCGGACCACTAGGAGTCCATGTCAACCCCAAAACGTCCATTCCAATGCCCATTTTCTACTGTGCATGCGCAGGCAGACGCTATTCCAACCCCACACCCATGTAGCTGGACGCTCTCCCACGATTGATATCTCCCACAACCCATTCGGACCATTATGGGTCCACCTCGAACACCAAAAACACCCCTTCCCCTGCCCTTTTCTCACAATTCACTGTCTGCGCATGCGCAGAATGATGAAAGCGGACAACACACTAGCCCAGTCGGATGGTTCCCTACGAGAGCTTCACACTGATACCATCCACGACCCAATCCGATCACTACGGGGCCCAACCGACCTCAAAACGTCCATTTCCATACACTCCTTCTGCTGCGCATGAGGAGAATGACGACAGTTTCACGTCATACCCATCCCGTCGGATGCTCCCTCACGTATGCTTCACACTGATACCTCAATCGACCCAATCGGAAAATGAGAAGCCATATCGGCCCCCAAAATTACGTCAGTCCCACGTCGTACCCATCCCGTCGGATGCTCCCTCAAGATTGCTACACACTGATACCTCACTCGACCCAATTGGACCACTAGGGAATCCTCTCGGCCCCAAAACGTCTATTTCCACACGTGTTGTCTACGGCGCATGCACACAATGACGTCAGTTCCACGTCACACCCATCCCGTCGGATGCTCCTTCACGTATGCTTCAGTATGACACCTCAACCGACCCACTAGGGGTCCCTCTTGCTCCGAAACGTTCACCCCAGCGCTATTTACCCACTACGCACGCGCACATTGACTTTTTAAAAAATTTCGACCAATGGCTTTGCGACCCCTATCATCGTGTTCTACGTGGTGAGACGAATAGACAAGATCCCACAACCCATACCGCAAATGACCATGCGTGGGTTTCCCATTAGGTTAAACATTGTCCACTCCACATAGATTAACATTGGAAGTTACCGGGGTCTTGTATGTAGGAGGAGATCACTCTTGTTCACGTGACCGAATGTCACCGGAAGTGACCTTCACATAACCCGGATGTGACCTTTGACCGGATGTGACGTCAGCACAACGTGACACCACAGGACCCACATTTGGGACACTCATTTTTAATAAGGAATTTCGTCTTATACTACTACTGTCATCACAGGGAAAATCCATGGGTTAAAGCTCAGTCAGTAGAGCATCGGCGCGTTGAGCCGGGGTCGTGGGTTCGAATCTCGCTGACGACAAATTTATTCTTTCTCTCTCAAAAATCATTTCATGTGTATATGTTTAGTGGCATAGTGCCATACCAAATGTCAATTCTTTTATCGATGATAACTGAACTATTTTCAAACTGAAATACTTCTTCGTTGGTGCTATATGTAAATTGTTAATGACATGCCAAACTGCAATCACATTCCGGTCAGTTGATGCTAGAGCCAATGATATTTCCAGAGAAAGAGAAATTAATTTCTGATTCACAAATCCCCCGAATCATTCTTGTTTTCGCTTTGCAGCTGGAAACACCAGACTGAAATTTATCCTTCAGGACTGGAATGAAACGGGAGTCTATGAAGTCATCTACCGTGACTTCATCGTCCATGATGAGACCACGGGATACAAAATGACTGTGGGTTCTAAGATCTCCGGAAACATTACAGACGACTTCAACTACAACAACGGGATGCCCTTTGCCACTCAAGACAAACCCGACCCAAAACAATGTGCCATAAACCAGAGAACGGGCTGGTGGTTCAACGACTGCTCTGAAGTCCTTCCCAATGGCAAATATTATGTCAATGGCACATATAGCCCGACTGCAGGCTGGTACGATGGCATTTACTGGGCGGATTGGAGAGGCTATGGCTATTCGGCCAAGTTCTTCTCTATGACCGTCTCTAGACCTTAACAAATAATTATTGGAAGCGGACTCAGTCATGGAATATGCAAACAGGCAAGCGAATTCTGAAGAGAACCAGTAGTGCATAGCATAGCAGTATGTATGATGTCAATGTTATAACTGATACCATTAGAGACTCGATCACAGACTGATGGTTGTCAACATCAATAATTTTTATGTAGAATTGGATATAAATAATTACGTAATAGAATATTTGTTACTCATGGAGAATTATCCTATACATTTATAATATCAATAATTATTTATATATATTCATTACTTAAGGAGAAGGCAGCATTTACGATGGCATGTACAATATAAAATTTGATTCAATTAAGTTATTAGGATAATATCTCCATCCAAAGTCTTATCGTATAATCATGTGTATTTGCAAATATTATTCCAATAAAAGGTCAAAATTAAATTTTGCATACATGTATTTTGTCTTGAAAATTTATATTGTTGAAGAAAATTTAAAGAATTCCAGCAAGAGCCAACTTGGATATACATGTATGCAAGCTGACTGTCAGAATATCCAGGAACTCGTGTTCAAAAACTCCTGTGTGCACGTCTTCTCCCTGCTTCACGTCAAGGATAACTGCAACTGGGTGGAACATAACATTGGACCAAGTTACACGTTAATTGTCCTATCCACTGTGTATGTTGTCCTCGAAGGTGAGATCACAGCCACAAATTTACTCAAACGCAGTAAAGAGGCAATCAGAGATTGCTTAATTATATGCCCCGCTTCCGCTTTAGTCCAACACTACCCCGCCATTGTTCTGTTCTGTATTAGCTGATATTGCACGGACAAGACGCTCAGACGGACAAAGCACTTTACTTTGAATAACTACAAGGCACTGACCTCATATCATGCAAATTTCATGCTTGTCCATACAATATGGACCGAGATCCAGCCTGGGCAAATATATACATGTATATATATCCCATTCACTAAGGTTTAAAGAACCAATGGCCATAACTCGTGAAAATATAACCGAAATGCAGACAAACTTTACGCGGCATAACTATGGAGCATTATCACATATCATACACATTTTATACGTGACGAAAATGCCCGTGACCTGGAGAATGTCATTTTCGTTCTACGCTGACATTCTAAATAGCATTGTGAATGGACGGACAATGATGGATATTCGACTTACCTGTCTTAACTGTGCGCTGAAACTTTCAGCGAGGGACGTGTAAATATCCCTGACACGCATCTTGCATCGAAACCGGGCGAGAGAAGTCGAACTCTGTTGATCTGACACGAAATCCAACACCGCCCGAGTCTATACTTTCGCTTTATGGGGGCTGCCATGTTTAGGCCCGCAATGGATTCTGGGAGCCAGAGCCTATATAAGACGCAGAGAATGGACGTTCGGCATTCTGTCTCAGACAATCGGCGGGTAAACATCGTGCGGGAGAGCACAGAGACAGGATCGCCGCAAATGCGCCGAATGTGCCGAAAGTGCCGAAAGTGCCGAATTGACTGCCGAAACAGCGCCGAACCATCCGCCGAAGGGTTGGAAAGCCGAGAGCTGAGCCATAGCTTGGGGATAATAGATACTAACACGCACAGTATCTGATGACGAGACGAACCGCCAGACGGGGATAAGATACTAACACGCACAGTATCTGAAGACGAGATGTCCATCAACGGGGAATACAGAGCACCAAATATCCCACACTGCAGCCCATCACACAAATACCATTTTACATGATTACATATACTTGCTCACATACAAGATCGTCGGCCTTAGGGACGGAATAGATCTAATCACCCTCACCTACACTAGTTACCTACAGGCCTCGGCTAGAGGTAACGGATAACACAAGCTTACATCCACTGTATATATTTACACTGCCGCAGGGCTCGAATTATGCTTTGCCGCAAGTCTTGAATACTATTACAAATCATTGATATTAATTGACATTACACTGTAAGGTAATAATACGCCCCCGAGACAAGGGCATTATTATCACATATATATGCAGACAATCTGAGCCTATTGACTCGCCTTTGGGTCCACGCCGTGAGGGCCGAAGTCGGGTCGCCGAAGACGGGTCGCCGAAATCGGGCCGCCGAAGACGTGAGGTCTGCCGAGCCGAAGACGGGTCGCCGAAGACGGGCCGCCGAAGACGTGAAGTCTGCCGAGCCGAAAGGGAGCGCCGCCGAATTCGGGCCGCCGAAGACGTGAGGTCTGCCGAGCCGAAAGGGGCTGCCGCCGAAGACGCTGTGGTGTGCCGTACGGGCCGACGCCGCCGAAGGGCTACTGCCAGGAGAGGCAGTGATACGGAGAGGATTCCAGAGACGATTAATAACGCTTAGATGAACTGGGCCGTGTAATCTTAGACACGGTAGACGTTCCATACAGTCCGGGGCTACGCCTACGACCGGAGGGGAACCAGAGACGCCGTACCATACCACGACGAGAGCCAGTCTGGACGAGACTGGGCCGTGACGCGTCATAGATAGGGTCTCATGTATATATTGTATATTATTAGTCTTTCTCAGATAAAGCTAAATATAACACTTAACGATAACTACCTCTAGAGTAGGGATCTTTATTACAGGTATTGTGCGCGTACAGAGCTGTGTACATTGCAGAATACAATATTATTACTTTATTATTGCATTGGTTGTTTCTACAGGTCCCTCCCATCCTACCTCCTCGATCCAGACAAGGTGACGCGTTGAATCGGACCTTCCTCGTTGGCCAATTCCAGTCATACGAGACTGCGTTCACATCAGCCTGACAATTTGTCACAGGGGCCTGAGACCAGGCCGCCTCAAGTCTCGTGTACACCGCAAAGATAGACGTTTTCTGATCGCTCGAACGTCACATATACTTGTCCAACAAACATTTCAAGAACGAAGGGCCATAACTCTTGAAAATATACGCGAAACCCGGAAAAACTTCACCCTGCACAATTACATCGCACTGACCACATATCATTCAAATTTCACAATTGTCCATACAATATTAACCAAGATCCAGCCAGGACAAGTCTCAATTCACGGAGATTTCAGGAACAAAGGGTCATAACTCTTGAAAATATAACCGAAACTCGGGAAAAACTCTACGTTGCACAACTATGAGACACTGGCCACATTTCATGCAAGTTTTAATCCTGTCCATCAAATATTAACCGAGCTATTGCGCGGACAAGAAATTCGGACGGACAGACGGACGGACGGACGGACGGATGGACAGACGGAAAAAGCGATTGCTATATTCCCCCTCCCCTTCTAGATGGGGGGGGGGGGCTTCATAAACATCCCTGATTGGGATCTTTATCTCAAAACATCCTTGATTGGGAATATGGTGAAATAAAGCGTAGGACATGGTTCCTATGCAATGGCATCACATATTCACTGTGGAGGAATGTTGTCTATGATATGGTATATATTAGTAGTGGAAAATATCGAGTTTCAAGCCAAATGTGCAGAGAGGCAGGAAGGAAGGTTCAGTGACGTCACAACCAGAAGGATCACCAGAAGTAACCTAACGCAGGTGCCGGTTCAGGGAGAGATCAGGTTCAGGATGAGGGTGCATATTTGGGAGTAAAACCGGTTTAGGTTCAAAGACTCGGCCAATCAGAATCATGTATGCGATCGCCATGTTTGATGACAAAGCTATAATTTGAAATAATCGCCAACCACGTGATAGCTCGGGTATAATGAATATCCATTGTTGCTGGGAAAGAGAAATTACCCCCCTTGCAGTTTCCAGCCCATACCTAGATGCTCTGACCAATCAAAATCATGTCTATGGCTGCCATTTTTATCACATGACAGATCAACCTGTAGAGAGATAGGATTTATCATAGCCATTTCTCTCCAACCATTGTACCACTGCAAATATATTCTGTAGCCGTGCATTTACATGGATGCTATTGAAGGATAAGTGTTGAAGGACAGATAATCATTTGAATATTAGGGATACAACAAGCCAAAACTGACCGAGGGATGAACATCAATAGGCATCTTCTTTGCCATCGCAATACACATCTCTGAACTGTACTAACATTTTTCAATGTTTTACTAGACTTTTCAACCAACGACCTTGACCTTTGGCCTTTTGACTCAAAATGGAAAGGGTTCCCCTTTGGCCCATGGGTAAGGTACATGAATACCCAGAAGTTTTCAATCCATGACCTGAAACTGCAGATATCACACACACAAGCAAAAGTTAACGACAGATGGATGGAAATCGCTAATATTGCATTATACGCCACTCATCTTATAATGGGCATAACAAAAAGTTACCCATTACCCAATGCTAACAAATGTGCTTTGTTCACAGTCTATACATTTGAAACTGTACCAAATCAAACTTACATGTAATTTGATGTATATTTCTCCATGAAATTACAACACATATAAGGGAAGTGGGAAGAGGTGCCGACATACTGACTGCGTCACATGACTTCACAGGATAGTCTTCTGGTTAACCTATTCTAAAGCACATACCAATAATCTAACGATTCGTGATATGTGTTGTATCTTAGGTACGCTTTTATCGTAGCTGTTCATGTGCCAACTTGGATGATATGACCACACGGCCCCTAGCACCGGCATAGGCGGTATTAGGTACAAATCTAGAGAGCTATGATGGAAATGCTCTGACAACTCGTACACTGTTAATTGGTGAGCTGTTTCGCTGTGAAAACTCGTACATTGGAGATTGTTGAGGTGTATCGTCGTCAGATGTAAATGACGGCATTTAACACAAAATATTAGTCTGTAAGGCCCGATGTCGACCCAGCGTCCAAAGTCCAACTATGGATTACAAGCGTCTAGTCCGTCATTCATAATCCAGCCGTCGTCCATTAGAGAATATCCGCGTCCATAATCCAAAGACCTATTCCATTTTCCATATAACAGTATTAGCACCAAATTCAAAAAGACAATCATAGTATACATAAACATAGGCTTGTTTCCTGCAAGAGAGAAGCGGTCAACAGTTTTCAATGATGCCGGCAAGACATCATGATGTTCCAAAGATATCAAATCCGTATCGCTGATCAGTATTCTTAATCCGTAATATTCGTTTTAGAGTCGTTATCCAAAAAAGATGTATCTCAGTCACGCTTTGATTGTGACTGTTCATATGAGCACCATGAGGATATTGAAGTACATGTGTTCATACGGCCCCTAGCCCCGGGTTAAGCGGAATTAGACACAAGTTACGAAACGTAGCGCCATAGATCTTGCACGCTACGTTCGTACTTTGCTATCAGCATGCGATATGTATCGCCAAATTTGAGAAACTTTGAGTGGAGGCGCTTGGTGTAATAGCCCTGTTTTATAAGTTTCTGCAACAATGTTTTGTGACGTTGATTAAAATCATCACATTTAACACAGGATCTAGCAAATGCTACTAAGCGAGATATGTATACGCCATATGCAGGTCCCACTGGAAGATTACTATCCAGATAGGGATAGTTTACGATGTCGAAATTGTAATCATCTCTTTTGTCATAAAGTCGACGAGAGAGAATGCCCGCTTCATTTTTGTAGAGATAGAGATCTAAATAAGATGTGCCTGTTGGGCTATCTGTAGTTTCCTTCAAATCCAGTGAAGGTGGATATATATATCCTTCACTGCTTCATTTATATAGCGATTATCCACAGCGAGAAGATCGTCTATATAGCGTTTGGTGAATGAGAAGGAACGGGCTTTGAATGGATCGGTTTTTGAAAGCGCCTGCATATAGTCATATTCATAAGAGAACAGATACAAGTCAGCCAACAGGGGTGCACAGTTAGTACCTATTGGAATACCTATATGCTGCTGATATATTGTGTTGCCAAATTTCACATAGATATTTTTAATGAGAAATTCAAGCAACTCTATAAACAAAGAAACATCCCATGAATGATATCTCTTGTATGTAGTCGAGCTAAAGAATGCTTTATGGCTTCCGACATTAATATATCTACGATCAGTTTTCTTGAACATAGATACTATTAATGAACTTATACGATCAATAAGGTCCTGATGAGGGATTGTAGTATAGAGAGTCGAGAAATCCCATGTGGATACATGTCTGTACGGTATGGGGCCTTTAGCATCAAGTTCTTCCGTAAGACATTTTGAGTTTTTCAATATCCACATACATTCAACGCCAGCGTTCTTAGAAATAGTGGCGCAATACCTTTCCCAAAATGCTTTTACCTCCTGAAGGGCCCTCGTCAATAGGGTTGAAAGAAGCTTGGTGGTGCAGCTTCTAGAACCAGCTATGAATCTAGCTTTGTATGGTGATTTATGCATTTTGGGAGTCCAGTATATCTTTGGTATGTCGTTATGATTGGTTGGAAGACAAATACCTCTTTCCCTGAGAAACTTTTTGTGATTGTTAAATAAATCTTCCAGAGCAAATGCAGTTTGGGAGTAAGTAGACGTATTTGATGAAGATATGTCTACACTCAATTCTTTAACCAGCACCTGGTAATAGTAATATTTACATATGAATATTATATTATTCGGAGCTTTGTCTTCTGGTACTATGACGAATTTACTCTGCAGATTTGCTAGAACTTCTTGCGAATTGAGGTTTCTCAGTACTTGTTTTGCTTGGGGAAGAGTATTTCTGTCAATATGGCGGATTGTTTCAAGGACCTTGTTCTTGGTGAGGTCCAGCCAATCAGCGAGTACTGTAGGTTCAACTTTTTCTCGCTTAGACCAGTCAATAACGTACTGTTCTAATGCAGACAGGACTATCTTCTGGTCGGCCTTCAGATTTATTCTTCTCGGCTCTCTATATTTAGGTCCTTTCATCAGGAGTAATTTCAGATCCTTATCACTCACCACATCAAGGTCACCAGTCACAATATGTTTGCATGGTGTATAGATGAAGTTCGACAATTCACAATCACAACTATAGCCTCCTGACGCGTATAAGTTCCAGTCAAATTCCTTGACAGCATTGGAGTAATTGAATATTTTGGTGGCTATAGATTTAGTGTACTTATATGAAATGCAAGGAGGTTCTGTGAACTTAAAATAGCTTGGTACAGCGTTGCGTACCTCTGGATCATTCAGGATTCGAGGTAAATTAATGATGTCCAGTCCTTTATCTAAGTAGTCGAGTTTCAAGAAAAGCCGATCTTGAGATGTTTCGATTATGTTCACTGGACGATACAACCGAAAATAAGCTATATCTTGACATACTTTAATGATTTTTTAATGATTTGACACTCATAGCAAATTATTTCGTCCGAATAATTGAGAAGACCCTATTAAATTTCCAATGACAGATATTTTTTTATATGGTACTTCTGGAATAGTTACAGTGTAGGTACATGTATATTTGTGTTCTCAATAATTCAAAAAAATTGAGGGGGGGGAGTCACCAAACTCATCTGGCTCCTGAGATCGCCCAATGCGGCGTTCATCTAATGTGGCAGAAAATCAAACTGAATGGAGCAGAAGAACATACAATGACAGATATTAAAGCTTCTTAACCTTCAACAAGGTATGAAAGTTGTTCGATATTTCAATACTTATATTACAATCAGGTTCAGTTTCTTAAAACAAGGCAGGATAGTATATTTCAAGGATGCTTCCTTTTTGTCATCCATGGGAACCTGGCAGAAACTGATTCTCGGTCTGTCAAATTTGTGTATGAGAACCCATTTATCATGTTTCACCATATAAACATGTACCGGTATCATATCTAATAACTTGGCAGTTTAATGATCAATGTACATACATCGCAATGCTGATTTTGTTCCAACATCCAACGTGGACATTAAATGACCAGTTATTAATTACTGTGAGTGATACAGATTCCCCTTTTCAATTTGATGTTGCCAACTACATTGCTATTCCACATAAACAAGAGAATTATGGCCTTCAATATACGCCCCATGCATACCTAACTGTAACCTTCAAACTTATTGTGTTAACCAGAATTTGACGTTGAAAAAATAAGATAAGGTTGGTCAACTTAAAAAGGATTTTATTTACTCACCAGTTGCATATGTACCGCCTAAATCTCAAGAGCTGAGACATGATCTCTTGAGACACTGCAGTAACTAGAATTTGACCTTCATAAATTAGTTGAAGGCCAGTCAAATTGAAAGGGCTCCAGCTGCATACGTGTTATGAATTTAGGAAGCCTAGATGTAATTCATCAAAATTTATCACCAATACTCAAATTTGACCTAGATAAAATAAGTCAAGGTCTGTCATCTACACTAGGCTTCCGGCCCGTCAATACTTGCAGATGATATATGAATTTAGAAATCCTGGCTATAATCCTTCAAAATGTGTTGTTAACAAGCAAGATGGACAGACAAATGGCCAAATTAATCAGCCGAGACGATGCAAAATTGGCTGATGGGTAAAAATCAGTAGGCTTCTTCTTTGCTATTTCGATTCATATCTAGTTACAGCATTAACGATATACTGATTTTTCAACGACCTTGACCTCAAAATAATTAAGGTGAATAATAATGAATATTTGACCCATGGGGTGTGTACAAGAGCATCGCCAGGATTTCTTCAGGGGGGGGGGGGGCGTTTTCTAAGCTTACTTATTAGAGAGCTAAGTATTGTACTGTCCAACACAGGGGAAAAAACATTCGGTTGGGGGGGGTTGCGTTCACACCCAACGACCTCCGCGCAGTGACGCCCTTGATGTATATGAAGATATAAATCTTGATCACATTAATATATGCCCCTCATCTTATGACTTGAGTGTAAGAGCTCATGAAGTGATGACCTGTGTGCTAAAGATACAATTTGCTATGTGTAACACACAATGATTTGCTAATGTGAAAACTTGACAGCGTTTTTATTTTAAACGACATGACGTGGAAACAGCACAATCATTACCATGAAGTATTTTGGCTTGCAAGGTCTATCAAAGGCCACGAGAAGATGCAGGTTTGAATTTTGTGGTCAAAAAGTAAGTCATGTTGAAGCCTGTTGAAAATCAGGAAAGTTGATGCATATTTTCCCCTGGTCATCTACATTAGTTTATCATGAATTGTTATCAACTTGCATATCTCAGGAAGGACAATGTGCAAAATAGCCTGGACACATCTGACTGGAGCAAAAGAACATTCCACAACTGAACCCAACCTGCTCAACTGGTTGCTAAGCTGGAGTAAGCTGGTGTATTCTTTTAAATCACTGAGTGGGAAATTGAAATCATATCTAGACATTGTCAACAAAAGAGCTGATGGGCTTCAATATGCCCCTGAACAAAATTGTTTGTTGGAGATGTGATGTAATAGAAATCACATCAGGAGAGAAAAGTGGATAGACATTAAGATCGCAGTACAAATACGACCTCGTCCACCGACACGCATACAATGAGACTCCAGACTAGTATTTTCAGGCCTTCACATAGCAAGCTTTTATTCAGTATTTATATGTAGCAGATAATGGGAATCGCCAGCCACGCTAGGCGGCGCTAGTGCTCCAACAGGTAAAGAAGACGTGGCGTCATAAAACGAACAATTATAACGTCGTTACATTATGACGTTGCCTTTGTGACGTCAAGAAAAACGACAGGCGCATGCGTCATTTACCTCTAGGTACACGTAGCCACCTGGCGTCAGTTCGAGCTGCCGAACCCCATTGTTGTACAATCTAACACAATTAATGTGGGGTGAACAGGTAAGAGAGAACTAGCACTCTAAAATGGAGGTTGAGAAGGTTGTTTTTGCTTAATAACTTTGACTTATTCACCATAACTCCCGAAAATCTTGAAGCGAATTAACTTATATATTGTTACATCTCGTAACAATGATTTTCCAATTAAATTGAGCATAGTCTAATTTATAACCAAGAACAAAACGTCTCATTATGTAAATAAGATAGATGACAAGTTGTTTTTAATACCATCCGATGCAGATACATATATTCATGATCGACTATGGGGGATGTCTCTTAGTTTGATATATTCTTGCCTTTATTGGGCAAAGACCAACTTTTTTACCGCCATTTTAGAGAGTTCTCCCTGACCTGGTGAAAGGGTCAGCATGGTTAGTAGTCTATACAACTGAGCCACTCGGTAATATGAACAGGCGAGTCTGCAGTAATCCCTTGGCTGGCGACATTCCATTCATACACCCTGCAAAACAAGTAGATACCGTAGTTGAAATAGTATAAAAATGCCAACTTCTAAATTTGATGCAGCCATAATAGCAAAACAACGAAGACAATAATGTCATCTAGATACATTAACAAGCGTTGGTGAATTCTCCCCTGAAAATGACACCAGTCATTGAAATGTGGATGGGCTGTTACATAGGCCAAATAGCAAGCGTCATATCCAACATTCAATATTCAGACATCGTCCTTACAAGAAGTCATATCCAACATTCAATATTCAGACATCGTCCTTACAAGAAGTTCCACATCAATAATCGAAGACCTATTTTGTATGAAGCTTTGGTTCAAAGAATATTGAATGTACAAGTGAGGCATTGACCCCAGGAAGAACGGGTGCCAGAAATAAAATGGGTTGATTTTGTGCCAGAGACTAGTAAAAATAGTGAGTTATTTGGGAATTTGAGGCAGAGTTTCTGGTCATCAATGCTAAGTATATGGACATGCTAGTTCCAGAGGGCGCCACAAGCATTGACAAGAAAGAGATTTGTTTATGGTTTGTTTGAAAACGATTAATTTGTAAGATGAGATTTAGTGTAATTTTGTTTTCGATACGTTTTGTTTCATTGTTAAATTTTCGATAGATTGTTAATGTTCTTTGATAAGAGTTTGATATTGCTTGCTGGTATATAGCTGAAATAATTCTAAATGCGACATTAACTCTCTCATTCCACCGTCTCTGCGCTTTCTCTACTACTGATGACGTCACAGTCATGTGATCTTTATACACGGCCCAGACACTCAAAGGCCATCAATGTCAATATCAATCAGTATATCCCTTCAAAGCTAGATACTGAAGTCTGTCCATTTAAATAATCGCCAACTTTGAAGCTTGCAAAAACTCAACTTGACAATTAAGCCTCGGCAAACGCTGCAAAAAGGAAAATGTTGATTTTTACAAGCAGACGACTTATGAAAATGTACAGACTTTAGTAGCGGTACATGTATAGTTAAAATGTGGAAGGAAATGTTGGATCCACTGCCACTACATCAGCTGTAAACCAGGTAAAACATTTAACTCTATACGTGTTTAGGATATACTTGTAAATTTTTAAAATAGCATCCTCTCCGTTTTTATCCTAAACATGTTTAGAATCACACCGGCGGCGGTGGGTTGTGTCCTCCCACGATGTCTTTGCACCGGGCAGAGTTCTATCCAAACAGTCCAAATTGGAGCGGTACGCAAGAGGTGGGGAAAATTGACGTCTGGCGACTAAAAAGCAACCATATGACTCTAGAGGAAAGCATCCCTAGGCACCTAACATTCAGACCGGAGAATACGGTGGATTCTCGGACGTAGCCTTAGTATCTTAGCCGCGATTGTTCATGTGAAGACTATAAATATCCACACGGCCCCTAGCACCGTCTTAAGACCTGGATATAGTGACTGGAAACTGGATATAGTGAGCAATATGGACCTTAAATACTCTTGATGAAGGGACGAAATACAGAGAACCGACAAATATCAATCTCATGGCTGACAAATATCAATCTCATAGCTTACAGTATTCGCAGACTAACTTGATCTTACCAACGGCAAGGTTGTCGAAACTATCCGCAGAAACCTCCTTTTCCAAGCAATACAAACATTGAGACACCATGTTGCTAACGGGATCGTGCAGACCTCCAACGTAAATTCGGTATTGTTCCCGCAGACAAGGCCCAAAATAATATAATATATAAATGTGAATATTATTACTCCCAGGGAGTTGAGTATAGCTATTGTACCTGCTTTTGTATCGGCTTACTCCTCCATTTGAATTACTTTGGAAGATATATTCAATAAACACAAGCAGTTTCTCAAGGAAAGAGGTATTATCTTCCTACCACTTACAGACTAGTAGCTCTGTGCACTTTGTTAACAAGAGCTCGGAGGGCAGTCAAATCACTTTGTGGGAATGATTGTGCTACCATTTCAGGAAATTCAGATGCCAAATGCATGTGGATACTCCTATGGAAGAGACCTGTATATACTTGGGATTTCCCGACTTTCCATATTATTTTCCTCATCAGGACCTCATTGAACACCTTAGTTCATTAATAATTTTGGTTTTCACTAAAACTGGTCACCGGTATGTTGATGTCCGAAACAACGAAGCTTTATACATTTCTATCGCATATAAAGGATATCATTCTTGGGATGTCGTCTGAATACGCCTGTAGGCGGAAATTGTCAAAAGAACCATCCGAAAGTCTGCTCCTTCTCATTCATCAAAAGCTATTTAGTCGACCTCCTAGCTCCGGATAATCTGTACATTAGCGACGCTGTGAAGGATATATGCCCCCTCCTCCTCTCCGCTTCACTGCATTTGATGGAAACTATTGCTAGACCATGAGGAACGTCATATCTGGACCTATACCTTTACAAGAACGGCCAGGGCTTTCAAGTCGATTTAACAACAAGAGAGACGATAACCAGTTTGACAGTGTACTTTCTGGTTAGCAATAGTTCAGAAGGACCTGCATTTGGCATAGACGTATCTCGCCTGGTAGCATTTGCTGGATCATGTGCAGACGTGGCGACATAATCAATGCCGCATATTATTTAAGGGACAGGGCTACAAAGCAAAACACCTCAAATCATAGTTTCTCAAATTCTGTGATAAATATCGTACGCCACACTACGATCGTATTGTGCAAGATCTCCGGCGTTACGTTTCGTAACTTGTGTCTAATTCCGCTTAACTCGGGGCGGGGGGGTCGTTCGAATATGTGTTTTTCATCGAAATATCTTTATGATGATATAAATGAACAGCAACAACCAAAGCGCGGCTGAGATACATTCTCTGGAAAACAATCTAGAAATTAATTTGGATGAAAAATAATGGCCAGGGGCCGTGTGGTCATATCATCCAAGTTGCCACATGAACAGGTACAATAAAAGCGTACCGGAGATAAAACACATATCACGAATTGTTAGATTCTGTGTATGTGCTTTAGAATAGGTTAACCGGAAGACTATACTGTGAAGCCATGTGGCTCTGTCAGTATGTCGGCACCTCTTCTCACTTCCCTTATAATGTGTTGTAATTAAGATTTTAAGTGGAGAACATCATGTCTGGCTGACATCATTGAAAACTGTCGACTGCTTCTCTCTTTTGTGTTATTATTGTTTACTCTATACACATTTTGAAAATAGGTCTTACGATTATTGATGCAAAATGTTGCGAATTTTGAATATAAGATCTGTCGCTTGCCATAAAATTGTTCGAAATAAAAGAAAAACTTCAAGCTGAAAACCTGTTCATCAGAAGTTCTAATGGCGCCTTTAACAAAGTTTCGTGCCATGGATCTTTTCATACTACTATCCAATGGCACGGTCGGAGACACAGGCATGGAAGCATGCAGGAACGTTTTTTCCAATACATATAAAGGGTACAAGCAGCTTGTTTTGGAGAAAAGCAATATGTTATGCAATTCAGAAGAATCTTTATGATAGACAACATGATGAAAAGAAGTCGGCGAGAGAGTATTCCCGTTCACTTTTGGAGATGTTTGACAGATTATCTGGAAAGAGATAGTTGGTGTAAGAGATCTAATTTTGAATGACGTGAGATTATGACAAAAGTACTTCAGGTGTGAGCTACGCAACATGATAAAAATCATGCAGAAATTTCCTTCTTGGATCCTCGAGAACACGCCATCCTTTGGCCTGAGGCGAGAGATGAAAAGCGCAGGAAAAGTCTATCCACAGTCAAAATGGTAGAGACAAAGAGAGACTACTGTTAGCCGATACCTTGCCCCGAGATACCTCGTTTGGATATGTTATCCAGGGGGATCCTACAGCAACCAGAAGCCTGCATATATCATCTGTATATAAGTCCACGGAGATATACCTCCACGTCGGAGGTTTACTATCATGTAACCCAAGTTGGAAACACCCAAAAGTCTTGTCTGCAGCGGAAGCATGGGTTGGTGGCGAACAAAGAGAGAGATGCAGCTAGGAAAATGGCCGGGTTTCAATGTATTGATCTGCGCAGTGGTGAGTTGTGATGAACGGACTTTGAAAGGTACCACCTTAAGAAGGCTGTGAGCATCAATCGCCTACTGTGGAGGAGTGCGAATTCCAGGTCTCGTTGATACCGGCTCCATGGTTACCACAGTGCTCAAGAAGTTCTTCGTGGAAGAGTTCCAGCCTTGGCATGGTGCATTGGTATTCCAATGGGTACTCTTTGGGCATCCCTTTTGACTGACCTATATCCAGTCTCATTCACCAAACGCTATATAAACGATCTTCCCACTGTGGATACTCGCTATATAAATGAAAACCCGAGGAGTTGAAGTCCCCCGACGTTGAAACAATTGATTTGACTTGGAACCATAACTTTCAGTACCCGGCATACAGAGCAATCCCAAGTGAGATCCAATGGCAAGGTGCCCACAATAAACAAATTTATCCTAATCCGCCCAGGATTTCAGAAGATATTGTACAAAAACAAAATTTTAACTTGGCCCCCAGGTGGCGCCACCTATAAGCAGATTGGCGTGAAAAACAATCACAAGCGACATCTTGAAGCGAGGTACCCACACAACAAATTTGAGAAGAATCCGTTTAGTTCTTCAGGAGTTATTGTCTGGAAACTAAGTCGGGCGGACGCAAAATTTTAACTTGGACCCCCAGATGGCGCCACCTATAGGCAGAGTGATGTGAAAGACAATGCCAAGCGAGATGTTGAGGTGAGGTGCCCACACACCAAATTTGAAAACAATCCATTCAGTTTTTAAAACGTTATTGTCCGAAAACGAAACTTTAAATTTGGCCCGCAGGTGGCGCCACCTATAGGCAGATTGGCGTGAAAAACAATCCCAAGCGAGATCTTGAGGTGAGGTACCCATATATCAAATTTGAAGAGAATCCGTTCAGTTTTTCATAAGTTATTGTCTAGAAATAACTGGTAGTAGTGTGTAAAATGTGACGAATTTATTCATCATCACAAGACATTATTGCAGAAACTTGTAATTACAAGCGTCTGGTCCGTCATTCATAATTCAGCCGTCGTCCATTAGAGAATATCCGCGTCCATAATCCAAATTACAACACATATAAGGGAAGTGGGAAGAGGTGCCGACATACTGACTGCGTCACATGACTTCACATAATAGTCTTCTGGTTAACCTATTCTAAAGCACATACCAAGAATCTAACGATTCGTGATATGTGTTGTATCTCAGGTACGCTTTTATTGTACCTGTTCATGTGGCAACTTGGATGATATGACCACACGGCCCTAGCACCGGCATAAGCGGTATTAGATACAAATCTAGAGAGCTATGATGGAAATGCTCTGACAACTCGTATACTGGTAATTGGTGAGCTGTTTCGCTGTGACAACTCGTACATTGGAGATTGGTGAGCTGTATCGTCGTCAGATGTAAATGACGGCATTTAACACAAAATACTAGCCTGTAAGGCCCGATGTCGACCCAGCATCAACTTCCCACAAAATGCCAACATATATCAAAGACCAAAAGGTCTGTACAGGGGGCGGGCCTCGGGGACGAAACGTCCACCAGCAGAATCTCGCCATATACAGGAAAAAATTACAACACATATAAGGGAAGTGGGAAGAGGTGCCGACA
Organism: Hanleya hanleyi; assembly: GCA_036873755.1. Classification (NCBI taxonomy): domain Eukaryota; kingdom Metazoa; phylum Mollusca; class Polyplacophora; order Lepidopleurida; family Hanleyidae; genus Hanleya; species Hanleya hanleyi. The sequence continues at coordinate 48,536 of JAVTVY010025839.1, forward strand.
TACTGACTGCGTCACATGACTTCACATAATAGTCTTCTGGTTAACCTATTCTAAAGCACATACCAAGAATCTAACGATTCGTGATATGTGTTGTATCTCAGGCACGCTTTTATTGTACCTGTTCATGTGTACCTGTTCCATATAACAGTATTAGCACCAAATTCAAGAAGACAATCATAGTATACATACACATAGGCTTGTTTCCTGCAAGAGAGAAGCGGTCAACAGTTTTTAATGATGCCGGCAAGACATCATGATATTCCAAAAATATCAAATCCGTACCGCTGATCAGTATTCTTAATCCATAATATTCATTGTAAAGTCGTCATCTAAAGAATGATGTATCAGATGATGTAACAGAGCTTTACACTCAAAGTTTTGAAAATTTGGCGATACATATCGCATGCCGATAGCAAAATACGAGCCTGGCGTGCACGATCTTGGCGTTACGTGTGTCTGATTCCCCTTAATCCACCAAGGGCCGTGTAAACCCTATCTACTTCAAGTGCCACATAATTTTCATAAAAATAGTCACAATCAAAGCGTGACTGAGATACGTTATACTCTTGAACGAATTAAATAACGGAAATCATATGGATTAAGAATACACCTCAGAGATACGGATTTAGAACATCATGATGTCTTGCCAGCGTCATTGAAAATGTTGACCGCTTCTCTCTTGTAGGAAACTAGCCCATGTTTGTATACTATGATTGTTTTTTTAATTAATCTGGTGCTAATGAAAATTAGCATTAACTAAGAATAAGGTCTTTGGATTATGGACTCGGAAATTCTTTGATGGGGGACGACTGAATACTGAATGACGGACGAGATCCTTGTATTCGGAAGATATTTTTGAATAGATAAGGAGCAGCGAATGGATTAGACATATTTAGGGAAGGCTGAAATAGGGGTCGAAGACACTAAGGAAATCCGCTCTCTGGTTTAGCAGATGAAACTACACAGCACTGGATTGCCCTCTGTTAAAAATCGCTGTGATTGTAGTTTGTGACTGTGGTTAACAATGAAGAATGGAGCGCTTGGTGGAAGTCGGGCCTCGCAGGTATTTGTTGCTAATATGAACTTGCAGTATATAACTATTATTGTGTCTGAGGGGTCATTTGACTTCTTGTAAGTACGCTGACATCATGTTTCACCGCTATTTTATGCTGCGTTAATTCGAAGATGTGTCGGTAGAAGGCAGCAAGGACATAACGAAACAGTGTCTGTGTGTGAAGTTGCTGTCACCAGGCCGTATTGCTGCGGAAAACGGCTGCTGAACTGCTTGTGACACAGTGCCAAATATTTATTACCCCATCTATGATTAAACCAGATGAATCCATATGTGTTCAAGTTGCAAACATAGGACTTCGCGATGTGTGGCGCCAGCCACGAACTGGATTGGAAGCATATGCCCAGTTTGATATTTCAGCAGAAAATGGCAATACATGCGTCTAGTCCGTCATTCAATATTCAGCCGTCTTCCATTAAAGAATTTCTAATTTCACCAAATTAGAAGGTTAAATCATAGTATACATAAAACTAGGCTAATTTCCTGCAAGACAGAATCGGTCAACAGTTTGTAATGATGCCAGCGAGACATCATGATGTTCCAAAAGTATCAAATCCGCTGATCAGTATTCTTAATACATATGATATACATTGTAAAGTCGTTATCTAGTGTATGTGTATCTCAGTCACCCTTTAATTGTGACTGTTCATATGAACACTATGACGATCTTGAAATACATAGATTCATATAGCCCCTTGCCCCGGTTTAAGTGGAATTAGACACAAGTTACCACACGGATCTTGCATGCTATGTTCGTATTTGCTATCGGCTTGCGATATGTATGGCCAAATTTGAGAAACTTCGAGTGGAGGCGCTTGATGATACAGCCCTGTTTTACAAGTTTCTGCAATAATATTTTGTGACGTTGATTAAAATCGTCACATTTAACACAGAATCAAGTCCAGTACAGTTTCAGTCGGTCTATTTTGATGAACTTGCAGTTCGGCAAGATGTGCGAGCGGAGAAAATTCTGATGCCGATACACCTGAACTAACGTGCACCCGCGAAGGAAAAACTGAAAAATAGTGTTACCAGAGAAGCAAGAGAAGTTACGCTAGCCCCACAGTGATCGTCCTGAGGGAGATTGGAAGCTCTAGGCTATATGGGAAGGTGATCGTCACTCTCATGGATCTTTGAATTTAATTCAATTTCTTTTGGCTTGTGTAACAGCCCGTCGACGTTTCAACGACTGGCGCCATTTTCAGGGTAGAGATTAACCAACTCTTGTCAATGTATCTTGATGACATTGTCTTCAACAGTTTTGAAGAACGACTCGAATTGATCTTCAGAAAAGTAGGAAAAGCACGGGCATACAGCTGAGCCATCCAAATCAGAAATCTATTTTGCACTTCACCTTGGACATGACCCATCAGTGGTCTGATATGGTCTTTTTTCATAACTGTGTCATGGTAATACTTTGGTAAGTTTGGTTTACTATTTATCCTGTGCGCAGGTGCGCTATTTAATAGCTCACAAATTGACCGTTTTCCCCTTATCGTGACCTCGGCATGATGAAATTAAAATTTGTGCAATTTGAATTTAAATTCTCATTTATCTTTAAACTAAATTGATATGGCTTTGATGTTATTAAAACTTCTAATATTCATATCATGTTCAAATTGTTTGAGATACTCGGTTGGGAATGCACTAAACTTATAGTTATATGTAAGCGTACATTATCCCACTCCCTCAAAAATGATAAAGCTCATAATACCAAAGGTGACCATATCTTACATATGCGAAATCCAGGAAATGTCAACGACAATTAAATGCGCATTTAATCTGGATAAAGATGCAATTGCTATCTTTAAGACTTTAAAGATTATCGTCATGTAGTCAACCTGAAGTCATGAACTTGACTCATGAGAACGACGAAGGTCATCACTGGATGAGTACAGCCAAATCGTACATTTGCCCTACGTTCGATATTTTCGTCAATATTCGATTAAACGAGCTCTGATTGAAGTATATATTTTATACTCACAATTTCCGGGAAAATAGATATACTTTGCTACCATCGCTTGCTGTGAAAACACCATCTAGTAGAGTGGGCGCTCCAGGCATGAGTGACTGTATATGAGTAGAGTTCCCTATGGTCAGTCCAGTTTCGTCTTCAACTAACCTGTAGGCCATCGTGCCCTGGAAATAATGATGATAAACACAGCCATTTTCGACAGTAAATGTCCATATAAGGCGTATGTAGACCTCAAACATCACAAGGGCCTTAACGACAACAGCCACGAAAACGTGTATATTGCTTGTGGTAGATTCAGCCCGTACATTTAAGTAGTTAATGCACATTATCTGGAATGGGGTGAGTATTGAAGTTGTGGCGTTTACTCAAGAGGAATAACTCTTGCTGTTACGTTTATGAAGCCAAAAAATAAACATTTGTGGGTAATGTTTCTGTTTGTAACTAAGTCAAACCTGCTCTTAATTAATGCCTTTAATCCCTTATTAAATGCACAATCAAACGTAGAAAACGGAAGTTTAAAAGAAAAAGTTAGCTCCCCTAGGAGAGAGTTATCCGCCCCTAGGAGAGCTCTTCATTCAAATCCAGCTTGGTCACCATATAAGCGACTGCAGCCTGATTCCTATCCTCTTTCTCAAACCGAGACCAGTAATGAAACAAGGCCGCGGTACGAGGGGACGGAAGGGTGGGCACATTAAATTAAGAGCAGGTTTGACTTAGTTACAAACAGAAACATTACCCACAAATGTTTATTGTTTGCTGCCTAAGTCTTAAACCTGCTCTTAATTAATGCCCTAGTACCAACATACGGAGGTGGGAACCTCGGTCTTGTGGTAGAACAAAGTAGGCTAAGTGACCGCTGGAATGACACAGAAACATGGGCATAGCATGAACAATCCATAATCAACAAATGCAACCTTGGTCATCAACATAAAAAAGGTTAAACATGTGAATAAGATACTGATGTACTTATCTTTGATTGTTCACAGCCATGTAGCTGTGTTTGTGGTGTGGAAATTATTAGTTTCCCCCCCGAGTAGTACACAGGCGGAGAGACTATAGGTCTACTCGGGGAAGCCGTCTTTACCAAGAGAGGACCTCAGCGAAATGGAATGTTGGTCTACTTGGTAAGGCTTATTTATCTTGGCTGTTCCTAAGACCGGGTAAAGCGGAACTGGTCCGGCCTAGTGATCGCCAAGTCACACCACTCTCAGTCCACAATCGTCTTCCATCCAACCAGCTTTATATAGGGAGTTGAGTGCAGAAGACGGTGCTGAGATCATGAGAAGGACGTCAGATTCAACCTGAAGGACATAATCAAAAACCGCAGTTAAGGTAAAGATCACACTCACCATGGATACATACATCTTAGGGTGATGATACAGTGTCCTACATCTCTTTAGAGGATCCAAGGTCGTGCATCTGACTTAATTCTTCCTTCCATATGAGATCAATCAATTGTGGACCAATAGTATGAATGAGATGAGATGATACAGCAATTTGCAGATTTGCTGTGATGATTCAAACTGCCGCCCCCCCCCTTTTTTTTGGAATTTAGTTGACCACGTGCTGGGCCGCTACCAACGGCCCAAGCGTGGATATCCCTTCTGACTGGACTGACATATCTCTCAGATCGAAAATGGTGAACGTGGAGTTCACCGTCCAGACTCAAGGCTGGACAATGTCAAGGAGGGGCAGGCTCATTCATAAATCTCAACAAAAGAAACCTGGCCGGCAAGGCCGCGGGTAATAATGGAGTAGTAATGGAAGATACTAATCTAACCTATCTTCTGAGTGTCCTCCCCAAGTAGCTGGGAAGACACAGATAAGAAACGAAAAGGGCAAAACATGAATATGATACAAATATACTTATTCTTGAGTGCCTCCATCCATGTAGCTGTGCTCGTGGTGTGATATGTCAAACTGTACCAAGAAATCAGGGTCCTCTACCACTCGGGTGTTAGGTCTTCTTGGTCTTAAAGGGCGTCAAGCCACGCCATACTCAGTCCACCCACGCCTTACGTCCAACTTGTCCTGTGAGTTGAGCGTAGGAGACACAGCTGAGATCATCCAGAAGGTAGTCAGTTCAAGCTGAAAGACACAAGCCAAAACCGTAGTTAAGGAAAAGATAAAATTCTCAAAGCGTCAGACATCTTAGATTGATGATTAGAGAGTCCATGGTCGTCTATCCGACTTATTCCTTCTTTCAAAGACGATCATGATGAAAAGCAAGATGGGTGCCTTGCTGCAACGGTGACAAATTCCGCTCCCTCCTCTTTCCTTGAAAGAAACCAACCACGTGCTGGGTAGCCCTCAGTGGCCCAAGCGTGGTCACCCTATCTGACTGCATTGACATATCATACAGATAGAAATTTGTGAACGTGGAGTTTGCTGTCCAGACAAGACTGGACAATGTCATGGAGGGACGAGTTCTTCCATAAAGGCCATGTGTAGTGATGGCCACATAGAAGAAGCAAAAGACAGTAGTGGGGGCGTCAATGGAATATCTACCTTCTGCCCATTGGTAAGACTATTTTATGGTCTTTAACAACTACACGGCTTATTTAAATATCAAGCCTTGGTGACAGGCGAAGGGACATGATAACCGTAGCCGAGAACCGCGCACGGAACCGGTAGTGACGGATGGTTCGAACAGGACATAACAGAAGATCGTCCTCGAGGGTATGTACAAAATCTGACCACACAGGAATGGAGTACGAACGTTGATTCAGGAATGGGCCGAAAAAGGAAACATTATGTTTCGAGTCAGATTAGAACTCGGATCGCTGGATACAGAGCCCAGCGTGATATTGCAAGACCAATCCGCTGACCAGGACATAGATCTTTCAAGAGCATGAAGTTCAGACACTCTGGACGCCAAAGTAAACGCCGCCCCAAAGGCCGTCTTATAAGACACCACTTTATAGACGCGGACTCTAAGGGTTCAAAAGGTGATATAACCAGAGCACACAGAAACCACACCGATACCCATTTCGGTAACAGTTGGCGAGTACAACGCGACTGTAATGCGAAGGCGCGAATAAGCGCCGAGATATTCCTACCCTGGTGCTAAAATGAGACTTCCTATACTGGTGAAGGTGAAGGAGGAAGTCAATTACGAGGAAAATAGAGTCGGGAATGGTATAACGACCTCGGCACCAGGACAAATAATCCGCTGTAGAGACCGAACCCGAAAGACGAACACAGTGAGTAAGGTCCGACATACAATAAACAACGCTAAGGTTGATGACAGAATCATAATGTCAAGTCTAACCATTGGTGTAACGGTCTATACAGGAATAAAGTACTTGAAGGAGAAAGTCGGAAAAACTGTCCCTCAAGTACACCATGAAAAACATTGTGTAGCTTAAGCACAATCCTAAGGTAAAAGGATCTCAACATAATGTTTGTGTGTAAAGTCAACATGAATCTGTGTTAAAACAACACTGTGCTGAATTCTATTAAAGGTGACTAGTCCGCCATTCACAATCCCGCCGTCGTCCTCAGAGAATATCCACGTCCATAATCCACAGACCTATACCATATAACAGTATTTAACCAAATACTGTTGATTCGAATACAATTTTGATATTCTGAACCCAGACTGGAAACAACAAGGTCTGAACAGAACTCTCTTCATAGAGTAACGACGAAGCTAAGTAAATCACAATGTGAAAAACCCGAGAGGAATTGATACCAGTGGAAGATTGACGCCAAACGAATGGATATAACATATGCATCTCGCAAATGAAGAAATGACGTAACAAACGGCGTTATGGCGTACTGGAAACGTCTAACCGATGAAAAGGAACGACGCACAGGTGTAGGAGAGACACATGACGGCGTAATGAACATATCGTCAAGGTGTAACAGGAAAGCGTAATGTGAAAATTGCGAGAAAAACGTTGTATATGATAAACAACGTAATGATTTCCTCATTCACAACAACTTAATGAATATACATGCTCATAACGGAGCAGGATACAAACTTATAAAAGTACACGACATAACAGAAGGGCGTTGCAAACAGTAACCCCGAAGTCGATTGTAATAAATTTTCCTTCTCTTTAAACGCAGTAGAGATGAACATATTAAATGTCTGTAGCGTTAATCACCAAATGTAAACTCAATGTGATAAATGAGATTATGGATCTTTGTGTCAGTGAACATGAGAAATGTGTCAATGAACCTGGTTACCGTATGACCTCTCCGATGTAATTTGTCTCCTGTACATGAAATCCAGTACTGGAGTCTTATATGGAGAGAATCTTAAACATTTACAGTAATGTTACTATCAATAACCAAATAGTCAGACAATCATTCAGAACAAAGATTTTTGCAGGAATCAAAAAGCTCCTTAAAGAAATTTAATTTCCCGAAGAGAGGAAAAACATTCAAAGTCTCTCGCCGGCCGGAAAGTGAGGTTATTCAAATATTTACAATTTGAAATGGCCTAACACGAACAATTTGTCGAGAAGAGGAAGAACAGCAATAACCATACTAAAAAGCAGTTTGATGCTCTAGTAAACTGTACCGTAATACATACTTGCTGGGACGAATATACTCGTCCCAGATACTTGGAACCATAGAAGACTTCACGACTTACGTGACAATAGACTTGATCCTTGGCCGGTCAACAAACAATCCCACCACGCTAGTAATTTTAAATTTTCTCATAGTGAAGAAATTAAAATTAGAGCATAACTCCATCTGAATTATACGCGAAACACAGTATACAGATGGAACCAGTTTGGTGAGAACAAACAAATTACATGTATAAAACAAATTTGTATACCAAGGCATATAATTTTAAATTTTCTCATAGTGAAGAAATTAAAATTAGTGATTAACTCCATCTGAATTATACGCGAAATACAGTATACAGATGGAACCAGTTTGGTGAGAAACAAACACATGTATAAAACAAATTTGTATACCAAAGCATATAATTTTAAATTTTCCCATAGTGAAGAAAATAAAATTAGTGCATAACTCCATCTGAATTATACGCGAAATACAGTATACAGATGGAACCAGTTTGGAACAAATGGCATGTATAAAACAAAGTTGTATACCAAGGCATAACACAGTTTCATAATAAACAGTGGGTAATCGGATTGCATACTCACGATAACCAACAGGAGATCCCTTTGTAGATCGTACCTAATCACAAAGAGATCAGCAAAGACGCTCATTAAAATGCAACAAACAGTGGTAGCATTGAAGTCCCGTAACATCCATTACGTTATTATTATAGCATCGTTTAATCGAGTTGAGTTGTGGTCACGTACACAAAAACAACAAACACATAAACATGAGGGGCAGAATAAAACCCCATAAGTTCTCTCTTGAAGACAGGATATCACAATTACATAATAATAGTTGATATAACAAGAGATTACCTTCTTGGTAGGACCAAATAATTGAATGCATGAAGTAACGAACTACCAAAGTCCGAAACAACAACAACAACATGGACAATGACGGACGGCTTATAAAGAATCGTATTTCCCCGGTGGGGAAAGACGAACCTCCCGCGTCACACAAGGGTCGTACTCACATTCTTGGTAAAGATTTATACAACAATTTAATGGATAAAATCATGACGAAACACAAACCTGTTCGTTTAGAGTACAACACAATGGGCTCACATACCGACCGAACAAAACAGAATGTTGGGCGCCGTATTTCCCGGGGAGCTGTGTCATTAGTTACACATGAGAATTCCATAATGACTTCTAGAAAAACATCGTTAGACGATCATTTCAAGGGAATTTAAAATCTCCGCCAACATCAATATTTAGCGACGTAAATAAACTATGTAGATTAACAGTTAATTTGTTTTCTTCCTTCTGGAAGAAACATGTGGTGACCGAAAGATATTGGAACCTGAGGCAAAGAATTCTTTTGTTTGTCGGAGACAACAGAATGCCCAGGCAACCGCCTGGTCTTTGTTGAGTGTAACAAAGAAACGGGTTTTGGATCGACCCTAGACAAAGAGACTCCGAACCGGGTCAAACTGACTAGCAACCTGGAATTATCATCGTGTAGGAGGGTACCGCTTGATGGTATACAAACTGACACGGGAGCCTCTGGGTCTTGACCAGTTCGGTCAAGATCTCATTACACAACATAACATTGACCAAAGAAAATTTCTAAGGCCCGTCTGTCGATCTCCGACATAGACGAGTCATCACAAGCATGTAACAGAAAAACACGACGGACTTGGGCATAAATCTTCCAAGCCGTCGGATTCCATAATACACATTCCGCGCACGTGGAACGCCCGGTACCATAAATTTTTACAAGAAAATTAAGCCGAGTGGGCGTCTAAAGGGGATAAATTTTTCCCGCACGTACGGCAAGGAATACCAGTCGGAACTTCAGACATAATAATACAGTAAGTAAGTTCCGAATGAATAACAAAACAATACTTGATAAAGGATATTACACCAGCGAGACAACAACAACCAATGTTGTAAGATTGCCTCTGAATACTTCCCTAGATGTGCACTGCTCGAGCAAACAAGAGAAAGAGGATAGGAATCAGGCTGCAGTCGCTTATATGGTGACCGAGCTGGATTTGAATGAAGAGCTCTCCTAGGGGCGGATAACTCTCTCCTAGGGGAGCTAACTTTTTCTTTTAAACTTCCGTTTTCTACGTTTGATTGTGCATTTAATAAGGGATTAAAGGCATTAATTAAGAGCAGGTTTAAGACTTAGGCAGCAAACAGGGATTTATTTCATTTTGCACCAACAACTGCGCGTCATACAGAAAACTACCAAAGTATAGTACACAGAAAATGCTCATAAAATGTTTTGCACAAAATCAAAGCGAATATCGAGAACTATTTTGTGCAGAATTAAGACGAAACTAGAGTGAAACCCGTCCTGTGCACAGTGGAGAGCGAATTTGTGCATCTACACTTAGGAATTAGGCATATGTGGGTGACGAGTGGTTGGGGCAAGGGGGGGGGGGTTGTCACTTTCCTTTATACACTAATTATCCACTGTCCTTTTTCAAATATTATTATATTGATTGGTAGAGCACGGAGGCATTCCGAAAAGTTGATTAAATTTCAGCGATCTGCTTCAATAGTCTTATCGTACTACATTTTCAAATTATACAGAACCCCGTCGCCTTGGCCCGTCCCTTGCTATGTGCTCTGAACAAATGAATTCTTTAGGGCACTCCAGTGATGTTTCCTGACAAAGTATAATGGGTTTTCTACGAAAATCGTGTTCGTTAAATGGTGACAAATAGCCTTACATATTGTGTAAATGTACATTTCTATTCCTGACCACAGTGGGCACTGGAAGAAGCTTTCAATAGTTTCTTTTGGTTCTTAGTAACTTTGTTCAGCACCCTGACAAAGTTTCACCGCATTTCACCCAAAAATGAATTTGGCCCCCGATTGGGCGTCTTTTCATTTCATTTTTTCCCAATACGTTACCCACACTAACCCTAGTAAAGTCCTAACCAAGTTTCAGGGCAATATGACCAAAACGGTGGTATACGGGCCGGACAAACAAACAGAGACGGTTACTAAAATTATAGAACAATGCATCACGGGATATCTTCCAGTTTGAACGCACTGGATTGGTCAATTCAAAATTTCAAAAGAAATCCGTTATTTTCATTGGTTGCGGATAACATTAGAAGAACACCCAACAACCATATAGATTCTGTAAAGAGTTCATTGTTGCAGTTTGATGCAGCTATATAGGCGCAAGCTACGATCTTTAGTAGCGAGTCGTCGAAAATATTTATCCACGTTAATGATCGGATGACCTGTCTAGTATGATGAGTATACCTGAAAACAGTGAAACCTGATAACAAAATCTTACCTTGAATAGGTACATACTCCTATCAGGCATGTTTGATGCACAGTCGGGTGTTCGAAGGTCCATCGGTCCCTGAAGTTCGGTGATCTCCGACAACCGAAAGTTTTCGAACAACCAGACTTCATCTCCTATGAAATGGATAGGATCATATAATACGGAAAAAATTCCCGCCCGTCCTCAGTCCAAAACCTGCCAAATCAGATTTTTCTAGAAATTTACGTACTGAAATATCAGCCTTGAAAAAATTGCGATGCTCTATTATATTAAAATGCAGATATGATTGATCAAAATGTGCTCCGCAGCCTGATTTGGTATTTTGGGGGCATTTACAGTGAGGATTTTCTCTTGTAGCAAAAATATGACAACTCAAACCAAAATAATTTTGTTACACAATATAATAGGAAGTTTGTTTATTGGAAAGAACCACGAATGGTTTTGGTTTGAGGTGTCATATTTTTGCTACAAGAGAAAACCCTTCATGCAAATGCCCCAAAATACCAAAATAAGCCCGGGAGCACATTTTGATCACTCATATATCTCCATTTTTATGCAACTGAACATCTCAGTTTTTTCGAAGAGTGAAAAAAAATCGGCTTTATTACCGTAACACACAAAGGTGTTTTTCGTATGTAAACGTCACATATTCTTTTGGTACGGGACAGCTTTTACCTTGTATCAATGTATCAACTTGCCAAAAGTATGTTTAAATGATTTCATGATTTTTAGGCCCCAGTTACTTTCTTGGAAATACGAGATAGGTTTTGAAGATTCAAACTCGTCTACATTTTATGAATAGCGCATATATTTGATTATCATTATTGATTGGAAATAATCAATTATAGAATTGACAGATGATCGATATCAGTGTATAGCTATGTATGCATGTTAGACTATGTTAGAAGGAGTGGCATCTTGGTCAGTGCATACTTTTATATAGCGTTTGTATGTGGAGATCAGTGAACGGTTTTTTTTTTTAATTACATGTACTAAGGTCAGAGAGTGTTTTGGAAACAGGCTCATTGGCCGAAAGCTGACCGTCTCTGGCCACTGGCACTTTCCTGAGGTTAAATCGAAGAATGTGTCTCCCTTGAACCACATGCGTGCTTAATTGTAAAACCAGGAACTACTCTGCTTTAATTTTGACACTGGATTGTCAGTTGGGTGTATGTCGTTGTTTGTCAACGAATAAACATCAATTTGTTTCAAACAGCCTCTCAAGTTTTATATGGAGAATCTTCAGCAGCAATCTGAAGTCGGATCAGAATTCTTTCCCAATAAAGTTATATATGAGAACCCTTCAGGTGAGCCTACGCAACAAGCCCCGAAGTCTCGCAACTACTTATCAAAATTCATACTTTGCCCTCTGACTTCGATCTCAATTTTGGTACGCAACACACCATCTCCACATAATATATTCACTTAAAAAACAGTGTAACTATGAATAGAAAACTGTCACGGATACAGACCAGCATCACCATTACATAATACGTTCGCCTAAGGCAGGTGTATTTGGAACGCTGTTTTTTTTTCAAAGAGAGCAATATTCGTATCAATGGGAGAATCTAACATGATTTTTAAGGTTATCAAAAATGTGACAGTATTTTCGTTATTTTGGGATTACACCATCTTAGAATAGCACAAATTCTAGTGCTGAAAATTGGTCGAGTCCCATGCGGGATTCGAACCAGCGACTCCAGAGCCAGGCACCTAATCGCCAGCACTGTATGTCGGCGATCTAAACCACTCGGCCAACGGGCCTCCCACGAAAATAGGAGGTAGCAGACCGGTAGTCTTGAAAGCGAACATACAGTACCCCTCGGATGATGGTAATGACACAGCTCCCACAGCTGAATAGACATATTTTTTATCATTTAGAAAGTGAACGTATAACAGTATTTTCGTTATTTTGGGATTACACTATCTTAGAATAGCACAAATACTAGTGCTGAAAATTGGTCGAGTCCCGCGCGGGATTCGAACCAGCCACCCCAGAGTCAGGCACCTAACATGCCTAATCGCCAGCACTGTATATCGGCGACCTAAACCACTCGGCCATCGGGCCGCCCACAAAAATAGGAGGTAGCTGACCGGTAGTCTTGAAAGCGAACATACAGTACCCCTCTGATGCTCGTAATGACACAGCTCCCACAGCTGAATAGATATATTTTTTATCATTTAGAAAGTGATCATATAACAGTATTTTCGTTATTTTGGGATTACACTATCGTAGAATAGCACAAATTCTAGTGCTGAAAATTGGTCGAGTACCGTGCGGGATTCGAACCAGCGACCCCAGAGTCGGGCACCTAATCGCCAGCACTGTATATCGGCGATCTAAACCACTCGGCCAACGGGCCGCCCACAAAAATAGGAGGTAGCTGACCGGTAGTCTTGAAAGCGAACATACAGTACCCCTCTGATGATCGTAATGACACAGCTCCCACAGCTGAATACATATATTTTTTATCATTTAGAAAGTCATCGTATAACAGTATTTTCGTTATTTTGGGATTACACTATCTTAGAATAGCACAAATTCTAGTGCTGAAAATTGGTCGAGTCCCGTGCGGAATTGGAACCAGCGACCCCCGAGTCAGGCGCCTAATCGCCAGCACTGTATGTCGGCGATCTAAACCCCTCGCTGGTTCGAATCCCGCACGGGACTCCCGCACCAATTTTCAGCACTAGAATTTGTGCTATTCTAAGACAGTGTTATCCCAAAATAACGAAAATACTGTTATACGATCACTTTCTAAATTATAAAAAATATATCTATTCAGCTGTGGGAGCTGTGTCATTACGATCATCAGAGGGGTACTGTATGTTCGCTTTCAAGACTACCGGTCTACTACCTCCTATTTTTGTGGGAGGCCTGTTGGCCGAGTGGTTTAGATCGCCGACATACAGTGCTGGCGATTAGGTGCCCGACTCTGGGGTCGCTGGTTCGAATCCCGCACGGGACTCGACCAATTTTCCGCACTAGAATTTGTGCTATTCTAAGATAGTGTAATCCCCAAATAACGAAAATACTGTTATACGATCACTTTCTAAATGATAAAAAATATTTCTATTCAAATGCGGGAGCTGTGTCATTACGATCATCAGAGGGGAACTGTATGTTTGCGTTCAAGACAACCGGTCTGCTACCTCCTATTTTTGTGGGAGGCCCGTTGGCCGTGTGGTTTAGATCGCCGACATACAGTGCTGGCGATTAGGTGCCCGACTCTGGGGTCGCTGGTTTGAACCTCGCACGGGACTTGACAAATTTTCAGCACTAGAATTTGTGCTATTCTAAGATAGTGTAATCCCAAAATAACGAAAATACTGTTATACGATCACATTCTAAATGATTAAAAAATATATAAAAAATGTGGACGAAATATGCAATATTTCTATTTTTACCACATATAACAGAAACAAGCCCCTTCGCCATAGTGATTTCCATCAATATAGGGATTCATTCGTGGCGAAATCTTTCATTAAAAGATAGGAGATAACCCAATATACAAAGAGAAAGTTGATTCGTACATAAAATGTAAATTTGAGTTTGATGGAAATATTGAATCTATTATATATATTCAATTTTCTCGTTCTCCATAAACCACCAACCAATCAGAGCGTTTGAAAGAAAAGGCGGCTTAGTGTTTCGGTACTTGGTAATTATCGACCATGTACCGTTCGCACTTAGCAGTCTGTAGAAGGAACTATACACAATTTATCAGTGAGATAGGCCTGTGTAAAACTACTTTTCATTTAAGGAAATCCTTTGATCAGGTTAACCAAAGGATTGTCAAGAAATGTACAAGAATGGATTTTATTTTAGTCATGTTAAATGTACATCAATATACACACAGACCCTCAATTATTGAAATATGAGAAATTTTATTGGGCTCCAATCCTTTATTTCTCATGCAATGCATGATAAATTTAGGCTATGGCTCCACACTCAGTCTAGGTTTAGAAAGAAAATAATTTTGAGTGGACAGACCAAATTGTTTTCAATATTAGTATCCATGTCATGGTCAAATTGTGTATGTCGATGTAGGAAAAGGTATATGTCATTGATTATTAGAAATTTGCTCGGAATTATTGAACATCAGACCGGGTTGCTTACTTAGTACATAGTCTAGTCTCAGTCAATCTCTGATTTTGAGAAGTGAGAATTAAATCCTGTTCCATAATGTGTCAGGGAGACCTAAACCCCGGCGTATACAAAAGCTATTCCCTGAGCCAACGGCCTCAAGTGCCTGTTGTCTCAGAGGGTAGCTCTCGTTTGCTTTCAGCGCACACGGTGAGCAAAAGGTTCACCGCATTGATTTCAGTTCCCGCGGAACACCTTCAATATCATGCGATCCTTCATGTGACCGTACCCGCCTAAGAATGGTCATTTTAACAGTCGTACAAATCTCGTGAACAGCTTGCGTTTCATTGGCCGGCACTGGCATTAGCCAACTGCCTGCACACGAAAGCTATCCCCTGAGACAACAGGTACAGGAAACCGATGGCTCAGGGGTTAGGTCTCATGTGCGCCGGGTTTAAGTCCTGTTCAAAGACATGGGTGGTGTTCAGATTTAAGGAGTATTAAACTACTCAAACATTTGAATCAACACTTTAAAATACCAACCTTTAAAGAGGTAAGTATATCCAGTAATATATGAATGAACGGCAGCCAAGATTGGCCCACTTATTTTCCTGCGCAACCAACCAGCGTAAAGCCGCTTAATCGTCTTAGGGTAACCCCTCACCACGTTCCTGCTGTCCTCGAACACCCTCCAAATATTGTTGCCTTGGAAGAAAAATATCCCGGCCCGGTCTGCAAGAGTGAATCAATATTATCCATTAAGTCCGGATCGTCACGTTACGATGTAACAAGCGTTCTGAGAACCCCAACATCTCGCCTTGCGGGGTCATCCGCCGAAGGTGCAGCAGTATTGAAAGCATACATGTAGAGCAAACAATAATTATCTGGTAGAGACAATAACACCAGTCACATGTGGGATTACTGGCATATAAGTTAATTCCATGTAGGATGGATAGGTCAGTCCTGTGTAGGATTACTGCTGGATGGACCAGTCCCCTGTGTTATTACTGATGGATAGACCCGTCTCCTGTGGGATTACTGCTGGATAGTCCAGTCCCAAGTGAGATTACTGCTGGATAGGCCAGTCCTGTCTGGGGTTACTGCTGGGTAGATGAGTCCCGTATGGGATTAATGCTGGATAGGACAGTCCCATGTGTGATTACTGCTGCATAGACAGTCCGATGTGGGATTACTGCTGTATACAGCAATCCTGTGTGGAATTACGGTTGGGGAGGCCATTCCCATGTGGGATTACTGCTGGATAGGCTAAACCTGTGTGGGATTGCAGCGGGATAGGTTAGTCCCATGTAGGATTATGGCTGGATAGGTCAGTGCCATGTGGGATTACTGCTGCATATTGCAGTCCAATGTCATATTACTTCTGGATAGGTCAGTCCCGTGTGAGATTACTGCTGCATAGGCCAGTCCCGTGTGGAATTACTGCTGGATAGACCAGTCCCATGTGGGATTACTGCTGGATAGGCCAGTCCCGTGTGGCATTACTGCTGGACAGACCAGTGCCATTTGGGATTACTGCTGGATAGGTCAGCTCTGTGTGAGATTACTGCTGGATGGGCCAGTCCCAAATGGGATTAATGCTGGATAGACCAGTCTGGTCTGGGAGCAAGTGTCAAACTCATCCAATGAAAGCGGACAGCTTCAGAAAACTTTCCATGTACAGGTGTACATGTATATACATATACATTATTAATGGCAGATTACTTACTAATAGACAAAACCCTCAAAATTTGAACAAAAATTAATATTTCATCTCCTAAATAACACAGGAACATCCTCTAATCATAAGAAACATGTGTACCAAGTTTCATCATCATTCAATGACAGCTGACGACTGCAGCAAACTGTGATGTACAGATGTACATGTGCACTTCAGATAAACGCAAAACTCAATCATTTGACATAATTTGGAGAAAAATTAATATTTCATCTCAAAAATAGCGGAGGTACATTCTCTAAACATAAAAAACCTGTGTACCAAGTTTTGTAATCATCCAATGAGAGCTGACAACTGCAGCAAACTTACCATGTACATGTACATGTATACACATAGAGGCCTACATGTACAATTCACCTAAACAGAAAACTCTATGATTTGCCATAATTTGGAGAAAAATTGATATTTCATCTCAAAAATAGCACACGAACATCCTCCAATCATAAGAAACTTGTGTACCAAGTTTCATAATCATCCAATGAGAGCTGACAACTGCAGCAAACTTACCATGTACATGTATACATGTTGAGGCCTACATGTACAATTTACCTAAACAGGAAACTCATCATTTGCAATAATTTGGAGAAAAATTGATATTTCTTCTCAAAAATAGCACAGGTACATTCTCTAATCATAAGAAAGATGTGTACGAAGTTTCATAATCATCCAATGAGACCTGACAACTGCAACACACTTTCTTTTTATTTTTTGAATATTTATTCTAATTTTTCTAGAATTTTTTTGAGTTTGCTAAACCAAAAACCTTATCATTTCCAGGCAGGGGACACCGACACCGACACTGACACCGACACCGACGACGACGACATCCTCTTTCCCCCCTCACAATATCTCCCCTTTACTTCGTAAGACGAGATAAAAATCATGTTGGCATCCTTATTTAGAAGCTGCGTCCTATGGAGGCAAGTGAGTCTTCGACTAAGTTATACATTGCCACAATTGGGCTCAATGGGGGACTTGTGCAATACATGGGAATGGATAAAACAGAAGTTCCAATTCCCCATTTCGTGGCTTGAATATCTGAGCTCGCTTCCATGGCATCAGAATAGTTTAGTTTTCTCATGATAAAATAAATCTATTGCTAAGCAGAAACTTTATTTCTGAACAATGCACAATAAAACTTGCATAAATTGGGTCGATTGACTGATTGGGCTGCACAACTGATGGGGTGGTGTACTGAATCGTGACTGGTAGAATTTGTAGCTGCAGTTCCACAGCCCGGATATATACGAGCACTGTACCTACGACTTGTGGAGTTAGTATCTTCACCTCTGAAATTCGCCTATCTGAGACGTGGGTTAAATTGAGGCTTCGCGAAAGGTCCTACCTTCAAGATATGATATGAGATCCGATACTTTGGCAACGATTTGGTGTTCGACTTACAAAATATCTGCTGCAAGTTGCATTGTCCATCTTTTATCCATGATATTACATTGTCAATGGCGGTCACATAGTTCATCACTTGCCAACAAATGACTTGATAGGGCTATTACATAATAGCTCTGAAATATTTGTATCTAATACCGTTCAAGCCGGTGATAGGAGCCGTGTGGTCATGTCATTCAATATGTCCACATGAACAGCTACAATCAAAGCGTGGCTGGGACAAAATCATTCACAGGGATAAAATTTGGTTCCGGTAATGTTTTTACAAATATGCAGTAATTATATTTGCCTGTGGGACCATGACTTCAAATTTGGCGATACATATCGCATGCTGATAGCAAAATACGAGCGTAGCGTGCAAGATCTATGGCATTACGTTTCGTAACTTGTGTCTAATTCCGCTTAACCCGGGGCTAGGGACCGTATGAACCCATGTACTTCAAGATCCTCACGGTACTCATATGAACAGTCACAATCAAAGCGTGACTGAGATACATCATTCTTTTGATGACGACTTTACAACGAATGGTATGGATTAAGAATACTGACCAGCGATACGGATTTGATATTTTTGGAACATCATGATGTCTTGCCGGCATCATTGAAAACTGTTGACCGCTTCTCTCTTGCAGGAAACAAGCCTATGTTTATGTATACTATGATTGTCTTTTTGAATTTGATGCTAATGCTGTTATATGGAATATGGAATAGGTCTTTGGATTATGGACGCGGATATTCTCTAATGGACGACGGTTGAATTATGAATGACGGACCAGACGCTCGTAATTCTTGTCAGTACCCCGGCATTTTTCACCATCGTTTTAACGTTGCGTTTCATTACACCAAAGCCTTGTCGATAGTTGCTACCGGGTTCATTTGGATTAAAGATTCCTAGCAATCAGTTATACATACCTGACGATGGGATCATCGTGATATCTCGTCGGCAGTATTGAAAACTGTTGACCGCTTCTCTCTTGCAATAAAATAGTTTGCCCACTACAATTTCATTTCACACCGTCTAGGATTGTGGTCTTAGTGGGTCTTGTAAATAAAGTATGTAGCTTATATTGCCCGAAATTCTCACTGACCTATGCTGTATCTGGTCGCATTCCTCCAAACCTCTCCCCATATCATCGTTACTCTCATTAAAAAATATCTCACCAGCTATGCTGTTCATACGCCAAAATTCACTTTACCAAATCATTACTAGGACGAGTTTCTCATTCCATTAGCAGTTGCAACAAATTATGCAGACACCAACCCTGATATGCTGTCTTGAAATGCGGTGCTTTGTTAACACGCTTGAGATTCAAATGCCCAATTCCCATACGAATATAATTCCAAAATTGATGAACTTTTCATGCCTTATTAATACGGGCCTTACCATTAACCACAGCATCAATTGATTTTTGGCAGATCTCTCTATATTTCCATATGGGGAAGGCTGCGGTCGGCAACGGACGCTTTGTTGATGTCGACATTGTTGGTTGTGTAGTTGAGGAACTTGGACTCGAGCTTTGGCTTGTTTTTGAATGACTTATATCCAAGGATGTAGTATCTGAACTAGACTCTGTACTGCTTGGAGTTACAGAGATTACGCTAGAACTGGATATTTTGTCCATCGGTAGCATTGTGCCGGCAGTTGACGGAGAGCCAGAAGAAGATATAGTCTTGGATGAATAAGGATCTGGCTGCCGTTGCTCCGCAGAACTCTCGGTTGAAGAAGCGGATGTTGTAGAGTTGAAAGGGTCAGTCATCCGCGGGGTTTCTTCCTGAAATTTATAAGCAGCTTTAGATACTGAACGAATGAACGGACAGCTTTATTCGAAAGGGACTCGATAACGGACGCGAGAATATGGTTATGTGTGCATATAAAGATATTTTTCTCAGCCTATCGACTTCGAAGTGAGAGCCACATTCCGCAGCTAATGATGTGTAACTTCATATAAGACAACGACGCGCGGACATTCATATCGGATTGTCAATCTCGGTAAAATCATATACAATATCACCGAATATTATATCTGACTTCAGCGCTATATGAATACCGTGCGAATTTGAACTACATTTGTTAGCCAATCAGGTGGCTAGCTCGGTGAAACAATTTCCAAAATCATGCCCACAGTATCTACACGGCAGCACGTGGACTAATAAATAAACATTATCGGGAAACATTATGGCGTCATTTCCAGACAGTATGGTGGTAAACCGTAAAGATCAAAGAGTTTAATTCCACCGAAATTTCTGGCTTAGTTAAGGGGTAGAAAATATCAAAAGATTGTGCCGTGCGAAGATGTTAATCTCCGTTAACTGCATGTAAACGTCAATCATTATCAAAGAGAAAAGCATGCATTGCACCTAACGTCCAATATCTTGCTTACCGGTACTAAAGTCATGGTCGTCTTGTGCGTCTGCGATGGGCTCGGTTCTACAGGTAGCACAAATATAGTTACGGGGACTTTGAATTTGGTGCACCTTCTTGGCAATCCACAGTCGCAAACATTCGTATTCACCAACAATGAAGCGTTTACGGAGAGCTCATGGCATTTCTCTGTGCAGAACATTCCGCCAGTCTTATTGTTTACAGCAAACATACCAGTATCCAACGGGTCTAGGAGAGAATATCTCAACTCCGCATTCAGCCCGATATCAGCGTCTGTTGCTTTAACCTGAAAATGTCAATCTCGTTGAGTCAAAATGGACGTTTCATTCATTTCAGATTCAAGGAATCATATTATTTGAACAGAAGCAGTGCACAATATTCTTATTGATGCAGGTCAAGAGAAGAATGTTTGCAAAAACTATAGATTTCTAATCATTTAGATATAGGATATCGATATAGACTATCTGTGTGTTTTCTATTTCTCGGTGGATTTAGATATAGGCATCATGCGAAATCCGGCAAATCAAACTTCAACAGCGATTTGCCTGAGCCTACTCGCCCTGATATATCAGTACAGTGGACGGTAATTTCCTTTTTCCCGGGAGTTGTTTTGCATCAAGACATAGATTGCCGATCTATATCGATAGCCGAGCAGTAGGAATGTTGAAAGCCGCCGACAAAGGTTTTCCTCTTCAATGAGCTCGGTGTCCATTTCTCGCACACCGATTTACATTGTCAGTTTCTGTGATTGTGAGATTTCTTGCGGTAAACTCGCGAGGAATAACGCCAAGCTGAAGCTCCGTACTGGTATTAAGCATTAACAGGTGAATATCTGATGATATTTAACCCACACGTACAGATGAACATAAAAATCCCGCGATGAGGCACTGTTGGCTACGGCGTTGGACAAATTTATTTTCGATCTTTTTCTTGGGATCTGTTCAGTGGATTCCACCTAGAAATACCCAACGCACCAACGACTATGGTGAATTTTAGTCGCATCACTGTTAAATGAAGGCCAACGGAGAGCCATACTTGTTTTCTATCAAATTATACTATGTTGTATGAAGCTGATGTATGAATAGCTAAGTCACAAAAGGAATACCTGGTATATTGGTAAGTCCAATCGAACCGCTCTCTGAAGAACTTTCACCTCTTGATCAGGCTGTAAAACAACTGGGGCATTGTCATTCACATCCAGTACTGTAACTGTCACATCGAGGCTAGCACCCTTAGAAGGTGATCCTGTGAACACATTATGATTTTCACACATATATATAAATCATCAATATTACAACCTCCGCTAAACGCAATTTTCCAAATTAACTTATGTACCGGTGTAAGACAAACGGTGGTCTCCCAGATGTAAGTGTCCGCTTGCTATGATTTAACCCAGCCCGGACACTGACATCTGGAAAGCGTCACTGGGATATCAGAGCCCATCCTAGTTAAAATATAAGAGATCGGACATTGGTCTCTGAGGACCACCGTTTCTTTCACGCCGGTAAACAAGTATAAATTTAGAAAATTGCAAGAAATTCATTGTCAATTATTCGGCCAATTAATCGCTCATATGAATATTTGTATGATAATCTTTTTTTTTGTATCTTGCATAAGCTTATTCCATATTGCGTACAATTTTGATTGACCAAAAGTGACACCTCCGAATGGTAAGGTTTTCACTTTATTGTTGGGTTCCATGCTTACACGCTCAGAATTTAACATGCATGCAAGTTAAGGGACTATTCTGTAACAACAACAACAACAGCCACACTCACTTAAACAGTTACATTAGTTTTACTATTTTTTTTCATGTAAAGTAGTTAAACGCAACATTAAAACGGTGGTGGAAAACAATGCCGGCGTATTAACAAGAAGTCATATGATCTCACAGACAAATAGACTGACTGCATATTTGTAAAAACATCACAAGAACCAAAAGTGGTCCCTGTGATTTGCATCCCAGCCACGTTTCTATTGTAGCTGTTCATGTGGACATATTGAATGACATGACCAAATGGGCCCTAGCAGTAGCACCATAGCAGTTGTCACATACCGTCGTCAAATGCCAGAATCCGCATATGCAGCATTGCGTTTGCTTCTCTGTCCAAGGCACGAGACACATACAGGTTCGGGTTATTATGTTTAAGACGAAATATCCCAGAATTGTCGACAAGTTCATAGGTAATCAGATCTCCATCGTTATCCATGGCTGCCTGAAGATATCAGATTCACATACACTCTAAACGGTATTTTGTAGACAAACCTCTCATCTTTCTTTATGGGGAGTTTCCTTCGATAAACGTTTTGTTACGTAAATCTGTTCTTTTTTAGCATTTTACACCACTGTTAATTCTGTTGAACCAACTGTTTAACAAAATTAAATTTCAAATAATAAACTTCAATAACATAACTTAGAGTATATTAATACTGTTTTTTCATACACCGAGACAAGGATATATTTGCGTTAATAAACTGGTCACAATGACTGAACATATATCTTTCCGGAACATCATGATGTCTTGTCGGCATCACTGAACACTGTCGACCGCTTCTCTCTTGCAGGAAACTAGCCTATGTTTATGTATACTATGGTTGTCTTTTTCAATTTGGTGCTAATACTGTAATAAGGAATATGGAATAGGTCTTTAGATTATTGACGCGGATACGGCTAAATTATGAATGACGGTCTAGACGCTTGTAATTTAGGGACATATAAAACCACTACCATTTCTAAAACATAAGCAACACACACACATCAAACGATCATAATTATACAAATATGCAAATCTGCATTTATAAGGTAAAACTCATTAGACGTGATACAAAAACTTGTTCCATCAACTTTATAACGAATTATCGAGCAAGACTGCCATACACTTAATGAATCTGGTTACCTTTCCTTTACCGGAGGTTACCCGATATATCCAATAAAACCGACAATTACAGTCCAATGACCACTCATATCAATTGAAAATGAATAACAGTAGAAGATAAAAAGATAGATCTGCGCCAGTGGAGCCGGAGAAGCCGATGGATTGACAAATCGGATTGATCTGCATACGTTATTTCCGGTTATGATGTCACTTCCGGTGATGACATCACTTCCGTCCTGAAAACATCTTAAAGGGGGTACGGAAATAATTTAAGACAATCAGCGTAGCGGAAGAGATGCTTAAGATGATACTGTGGGTTGAATTTGCGGGTATCTTGAAATAGCTTATCTTAAAGATGGTATAGAACTGATCGTAGGAGGGGCGTGAAAATTGTGCACAACATCTTACAGCGCAACGTGTATACATGAGACGTCTTAAGAAATGTGAGTATAAATGAAGATATCGGTACAATGACTTGAGGAAATATTCAAGAAAATCTTCATCGGTGTGACAGCTGTCGCGTTCGAGTGTTCTTTAGCTCGAAATGGGTGTTCTTTAGCTCGAAATCCCCATATACGATATAGATCTGTAAAATCGTTCATTATAAACTTGAATGAGGGTTTTCGTTATGGATTGACCGACGTTCGACGCCCACCAACGCCCATCAACGCCTGTCAACGCCCGTAAGCGCTATAAAAGTCTGGAAAAGTTATTTATGTAGATCACAACAGCGGCATGTTACAATTTGATTCGGAATTAGTTGGAAATCACCCAATAATACACTTATTTTCCGTTACTTCACCCACATTAGAGATATTGGTTTAAAATGTGATGAAAAAACTGTCACATACCAATAGGAAAACAGTAAATGGATTTGAAGACTTAACCTGCTCGTTCAACGCGTCAACGCCTACCAACGGCCGTCTCAACGCCTGTAAACGCCCGCTAACGCCCACCAACGCCGCTAACACTTTGCAAACGCTCGCTAACGACCATCAATGCATTAAGTGTGGACGCCAACGGGCATTTGCGGGCGTTGCCGGGCGCCGAGGCGGGCGTTGGTGGTCGTTGACGAGCTGAACGAGCAGGTTTAAACTTTAAATCCTTGTACTATATTCCTACTGGTATGTGACAATTTTATTATCTAGATTATACACTAATATCTCTAATATGTGTCCTGTAGCGGGAAATAATGAATAATTGGGTAATTTTCAACTGGTATGTGCCAGTTTTTTATTTAGATTATAGGAGTGAGTGAATAGAATTTAACGTCGCTTTCAACAATATTTCAGCTATATCACGACGAACCAACTAAGCACCACCCAGCCCAGTTGTGTTCCTGCTACTTCAAAGAAGAGATCTTTGAAGCAGCATGGAACTAGACACCCTCCATCCACCCTATAAAACACTGAGGACAGCGCACAAGACACAGCCAGGACGCTTACATGGTGCAATAAAGACAAGTGATATTACAGTGCTAGATATCACATATCAAGTTCCTGTTGCTTCTCAGCAAAATGCATTGAAGCAACAGGAACCTGAATCCACCCAACCACCCACTATTTAGATTATAACCTAATATCTCTAATGTGGTTTCAGTAACAGGAAATAAGTGAAATATTGGGTGATTTTCAACTAGTTATAATTCCGAAGCAAATTCTAAAATGCGGCTGTTGTGATCTGCATAAAATAACATGCCCAGACTTGTAGGACTTTTACGGGCATTGAAGGTTGTTAGTGAGCGTTTGCGGGCACTCACGGGCGTTAACGGACGCCGGCGGGCTACGAGCAGATTGAAACTTTAGATCTTTTTACCGTATTCCTACTGCAATGTGACAGTTTGTTATTTAGATAATAAACCAAAATCGCTATTGTGGATCATGTAAAGGGAAAATGAGTGAGCTACTGGATGATTTTCAACTAACTATAATTCTGAATCAAATTGTAACATGCGGCTGTTGTGATCCACATAAATAACATGCCCAGACTTGTATAGCATTCACGAAACTTGGCGGGCGTTAGCGTGTGTTTGTGGGCGCTAACGAACGTTTGCGGGCGTTGATGGGCGTTAGTGGACGTTGACGAGCTGAACGAGCAAATTAAAACTTTGAATCCTTTTACTTTATTTCTACTGGTATTTGGCAGTTTGTTATTTAGATTATAAACTGATATCTCTAAAATCGGTCCTGTAACGGGGAAATAAGTGAACTATTGGATGATTTTTAACTAACTATAATTCCAAATCAAATTGTAACATGCGGCTGTTGTGATCTAGAAAAATAACATGCCCAGACTTCTATAGAGCGGATAATAGGGGTAATTAGTTCTCCGCCGAACACAATACAATAGCCATTGTATTTTGAGCAATCATTATTAATGCTCAGTGTTTGCGTGCTTTATAGAGGTATTGTAAATCGATGAGAGTACGCTGCCCGATAAATAACATGACTTTTATGAGCGGACAATAGATGCAATTATCGCTCTGCTTGATATCTTGATAATTGAACCATGGGTAAATCGAATGTCGGTTTAATCCGTAATGAAAACTCTCATTCACGATTATAAAAATCGATTTTACAGATCTGTATCGTGTTTAGGGATTTCAAGCTAAAAAACACCCGTAGAGTAATGTCAGTCAACTCTGACGCGACAGAAAACAAAGACAATCTTGAATATTTCCTCAAGTCAATTGTACCGATATATTCATTTATACTTATACTTCTAAAGACGTCTCGCGTATACACGTTGCGCTCTAAGATGTTGCGCACAAATTCACGCTCCTCTAAAGATCAGTTCTATGCTATCTTTGAGATAATTTATTTCAATATACCCGCAAATTCAACTCACATCATCTTTTTAAGCATCTCGTCCGCTCCGCTGATTGTCTTAAACTATTTCTGTTCCGTCCTTAAGACGTTTTTCAAGACATGGGTAAACAAACCGCATCCTAAGATATGATCCTATAATCTCCGTACCATCTTCAACATCTTCGTACCTCATTCAATCCCTTCAGATAGCCACGTAACATCTTAAGATAACCATGTTATGCCTTATGACCTCCCTGCAACATGTTAAGACTGCCATGTAACGTCTTAAGACTGACACGCCACGTAACGTCTTGGACAAATCCATATCCAGCTCAGTTTCTGTCATCGCCGGAAGCGACGTCATTCTCGAAAGTGGTGTCATCACCGGAAGTGACGTCATCACTGGGAGTGAACATCGTTGAAGCAGACGTCATCACCGGAAGTGACGTATGAATATCCATCTGATCCATCGGCTCCTGCGGCTCGACTGACTCAAACTCTTTTTAGCTTCTACTAATAACGAACTAAATATATCCCTCAAAACTCTCAACAACAGCTACAATTTCAACTATCTGACAGAAAAACTAAAAATGTAAGCGAAGAAATTGTTCTCGCTGTTAATTTGTTTTCCTAAGGTAGCCTGTTGAGGTCACAGTTTGGAATGAAGCCGATAAACTCCCATTGAAATCCAGGTTATTTCTTAGATTCTCTCATTCATCTAAAATGATTTATATAAATAATAAATTTGTCAATATATCTGTTTTCTTTCAAGTAGTACTTCAATATAATAGCAAGCTCCAGATGCGACATTTAATATTCTGCCGTCATCCATCAATCGAAAGAGAGAATTATTTGTATGACAGCACAAATTTCAAATGTGTATGAAGCAAATAAAATGAAAACACAAGATGGTTTCTTACAAGAGAGAAGCGGTCAACAATTTTCAGTGATGTCAGCAAGGCATGGTGATGCATCTGCTTTACATAAAATCCTTATCACGGACCATTATTCTTTATCCAAATGCATTTTCAAGTTATTTAGCGGACTTTCCCGTCAATGTTTTTGCGCGACAAAGGTAACGAAACCGCTGGAGTGGAAATCCTTGTACATGTGTCATATCATGGATGTTAAGAGTCATGTTAAAGATCAAATAATGTATCAACTTCCTACTTACCTCAATCTGTATGACTGTACCGTTTGGACTGTGTTCGGCTATATTTACGTGAACCGTTTTCCCTTGTTCAAATATTGGAGGGTACTCATTGATATTAGTAACAGTTATCAAAACTGTTGTTGACCCTGTCCGTGTCCCTTCGGACCCCGCTTTACCATCTCTAGCACCAACACTAAGGGTATAGTTGGCGTTTTCTTCAGCATCCATGGGGTACCTCGTCATTATTTCACCTGTGAATTAAAGCAAGTTGAGAAAAATGGCGAAGAAATTTCAGATCAGTTTTCTTAGAAAGAAATAATAACGGATAGAAACGCTTCCGAAACCAATTAAAGAGACGAATTATAAAAGAGACTTCTAGACTCCCTGTCTTCACAGAAAGTAAATGAATCATAAATGAAAACAGGCTTCTCGTGTGTGGCCTGGTGGCATTTGAATCAAATGAACATTTACCGGATACAGTGTCAATGTTAAATACGTTGTCCGGATCGCCATCCTGGATAAAATAAGTCACCCAATCGCCATCCGAATCGGAAGCGAATACAATTGTTACATAGGACCCAGGACCGAAGGATTCCGAAATCTCTACCAAGTATTGCAGTGACTCAAATTCGGGTGGGTGGAGATTAGCCGTTGAAATATTCACGCAGATTGTCATGTTTGATGTGAAGGTTCCGTCGGAAGCCGATATAACGAGTTCGTACGATCCCTCCTTGCTGCTCTGTAGCGGCTTGACAAGGCGTACCACGCCGCTGTCAGAATTGATACTGAATACGTCAGGGTTTCCGGTCAGGCTGTAAACAATGAAACCTTGAGAAAAAAAAACAAAACATTACTGGAGTGAACAAATAAAACTGATAGGCTGAACTGGTCAGTTCGGCGGTTTGTATGAATGCAGGATTAACTATGAAGAGTACCTCGCATGCCACAATGCCACAAACATAGCCGAATGCATCCTAGTATCATCCTCGCGAACCAGTGTATACTATATCAATCGATAGGTTGCGATCGATACACTGGCTTGGTTAGTTACTGATAGCAGTTCTGGGTATGTGAATAGCTCGAGGGGTTTCCACTAAACCGAACCAATCAGTAAGTGCGCTGAAGCATCTCATCAGGCCAATCCGCAGGGAGGTTCGAGTTTTGACTGGTTTGAATTCCATCGCCGGCCAGGCTACTGAAATCGACATCGGGTGTCAAAGGTAAAACCGCAGGCTTCAAAACAAACAACCGCCAATTCAAAACAACCGCTGGGGATGAAATGTACGAAAATGTGTAATAGGCGCAACGACTCGAGAACTCATCCGAATCACCAACTAGAGCCTTAGGCACTGAAACGGGGCTATTTAAAAGTAAAATCGGCTGTTGGAATAATTCCACTAACTCTTTGATGTTCCATCTCATGGCGAAGAGTTGAGCCATAATTGTAGTCTCACACATTCCTCTCAACAAGGATCTCTAGTGCATTAGTGTAATTGTACACATATATATATTTAAAAAAAAACGCTGGGACAGACATTTATTATGAAACCAACCTGATGAAATGATAAAATAATGTCTTCACTGCATGTTACCAATATTTGTAAAAAAAATTCACTTTTTTTCAGATAATCGAAAGCATATCCTTCAGCAGTAAATAACAATACGACGCTGCGCATCTGAAAACCCCTCGGCTCTGGTTACATTCATAATGTATTCAATTTGAACCAAGATGTCGGGAACACCAAGCAGTCAAGTCACAAATATACAGATTATCAAAAATTTTGCAATTAGGAATGACCCCCAAGGTTTCCGTCCAATCAGATAAACCGGTTTTCATTACCTAAGTTTCTTGATCCATACCAAATTTTACATCGAGCATTTAAACGGTATCAGAGATTGTGATCATTCATGATTTCGCATAAATTAAAGACGGCCGCTCATCCTTCCCGCCACTCTCGAGGAACTAATGTTGTTATTAATTAAAAGTCTCTTGATACATAACATTGATGCTGTATACCAAGTTTCGTATAGAACACTGAAATAGTATCAGAGATATACATCATTAAAGATTTTGCATAAATTAAAGACGGCCACCAAGGTTTCCGCCCAATCAGAGAAACCGGAACTGTCATTTGTCTTAAGTCTCTTGATGCATCGATGATGTATACCAAATTTTACATCGAGCACTTGAACGGTATCAGAGAACGAGATCATTAATGATTTTGCATCAATTAAAGATGGCCGCCCATCCTTCTCTCCGCTCAGAGGAACAACTGATGTGGTTATTTCATTGCAAGTCTCTTGATACATCGATGCTGTATACCAAGTTTGGTATAGAACACTTAAATGATAGAGATATATATCATTAAAGTTTTTGCATAAATTAAAGATGGCCGCCAAGGTTTTCAGTCAATCAGGTCCCGATTTAAAGTATCTGTTTGCATCGATGATGTATACCAACTTTCAAATAAAACAATTGAATGGTGACAGAGATATGTATCATTACCGATTTTGCATAAATTAAAGATGGCCTCCAGGATTTCCAGCTAATCAGAAAAGCCGGTTTGGTAATTCATTGAAAGTTGCTTGATGTATTGAGGTATACTAACTTTCGTATTGAACAGTTGAATGGTTTCCGAGATATGGATGATTATCCATTTTGCATAAAATTAAACTTGACTAGGTAAATAAGCATACCAAATTTGGAATTCTTCAGTGGAACCGTTTTCCGTCTATCTCGCTCACGTACTGACGTACGAACAGACGGACGTACAAGACGACAATACCCCATGGCCCGAGGGGTAAAAATGAGTATTGAGATACAATGTAAAATCCTCATAGTTAGATGGACTGGAGTTATGCTGGGATGCATCCTCTCATGGCATCATATTGTTTCATGTACCTCCTCCCTAGTATATTACCGTTATATTTGATTACCTCCCCTGTCACCTTACAGCTTCAAAACTGTGATATGCAGAGCTCTTTGTGTAGATCAGGGGGAAATGCTTGCAACATTCCATGAATATTTCAGAAGTAGAATGGAAAGAAAACATTTCTGAATACAGCGAAATTATTACGTAAATGATTTGACCACCACTGGGTTTTAGAAACTTACTATAAAAAGATAATGCAGAGGGTCTTGAGGGGTAAGCTTAAATAGCGAAAATTCCAAACTGTAACTCAACACACACATTTCATGAAAATGTAAATGAATACAGGCAAAGTGAAATATCCCATTGTTTTCTACAATGAATTACACTTATACTGGTATTATTTAATACTAAATTACTGCCCAAACACGCTTTCTAATGAGAATGAGTTAGTCCCACAAAATCACTCAACATGCGCCTCTCAAAATCTGTGGTTTAGCAGACGACATATTTTGAGCACGAAAGTAGTGCCACTGGAAAAAGAACGAAAACACGCATAAAATTAGATAAATGGAAATGTAATTTTTAAACATATCAGACCTGCAACTATACGCGGACATTAAAAACACAGTTTTGCTTGTTTGTTTGTTTGTTTAAACTTATTTTTATTGTACAAATTATAGTACATGGGATTGGGGTCAAGTTATAATCAACTTATTCACCCCTCTCCCTACAAATATGGATACATAGCATGTGTTTCAACAACAAAAATAATGACGTTTTGGCTGAACCTGTGTGAATATATACATGTCACAAATGAAATAAGTTTTGCATTTTTAGCAACTTACAGGGGAGAAACAAACTATAACAGATTATTGAGTATATGGTGGAACTTGACTGTAGCGTGCTAGGATTCTAACAGAACTAGGTACTAGTACATACTAATCCTTCAGCTGAGGCAACTACGTCGTAATCGTGCTACAAATTGAATCTTGAGGTGTTCTTAATAAATGTTAAAACTGACTTGCACATATTATTATTCATTTCATTTGTGAATGACTCGTTTCCCGACAATATATCTTGGAGGTTATAGTTTGGAGGCAAGTCGTTTTGTAATTCATCCCTTAGACTGTTATATAAGGGACAAATAAAGAAATAGTGATAAGCATCCTCTCTTGATTCTCCACATCTACAGCTAGATGTAATAGACAAATTCCTTCTCACCTTCTCATTAAGTCTGCGTTTAATTGGCTGCACACAGAAACCTGGACACTCTAAAGAAGGAAGTTTCATACCTCTTTCTTGTCGTGTAAGAACTCTATCTTTTGCTGTGTTAGCAAGACACAGAGATGGTGCTCAATTTTTTCTGACTACAAGACAGGACCATTAGTCCCTATGGGCCTACATCGCCCCGTGAAAAGGTTCAGGTAAACCCTCTTCGAGGATTTAGGGATTATCTGGACTTGTGCGGATGCCTAGTATAG
Source organism: Hanleya hanleyi (assembly GCA_036873755.1). Taxonomy (NCBI): domain Eukaryota; kingdom Metazoa; phylum Mollusca; class Polyplacophora; order Lepidopleurida; family Hanleyidae; genus Hanleya; species Hanleya hanleyi. The sequence continues at coordinate 80,218 of JAVTVY010025839.1, forward strand.
GCTTTTTAAAATATGACATCTTGAAGCAACATGATATTGCGACACAGTGTCACGGCGGATATGGCGCTATGGAAAACATTGGATTCGCCATTTCTACATACAATTAAAAACGTATAGGGAAAGCTAAAAAAAAAGGACGAAAGACGAATTGCAAACTTCGACGCTATTTTTCGTTAATTTTGACTCCGTTTTACAATATAACATAGGTTTGTACGGTTATATATAGACGAGTCTTGGGATCCAGGTTTGTGAGTTGGCCTTTTTCCCTTTTTTTTTGCTTTACCCTGTACTAAATTTCAATATTGCCATATCCGCCGTGAGACTGGTATCATGCTGGTTCAAGATATCATATTAAAAATAAATCATACTAAATTGCATTCGGTTATGTTTGAGCTATGTAACCGTTGTCTCATTTACATCTTGGGATAGAAATAAAGAATAAACGTAAACAAACTGAAATGAAATTAATGTAAACTGTAGATGAATGAAATGCCCCGAATTTATACTGAAATTTCCATGGAGCAGAAGAATACGTTTTCGTGAAATACAATGTCTTCACTGGTTGCTTCTCTTGTGTCGGGCTTAAAGTAGTGACAGCGGTAGTTGTGTTGAACGAGAACTACGATACATCCAGCAATTTCTGCTTCGATTGAATGGCATTGGCAGAACCCCAGTGCTCTGATCAGCTGCCATGTTTTGACAACTGTCGTCTGCAGATTTGTAAAGGAGCAGTTCCGGCCAGTAAGTGTCCAATATCAAGTCTAAAAACAATATTTGTCATCTTTGATTATACAGAAAATATATAGGTATAATAACGTAAGAAACTATAATGTACGGAACAAGTTTTTTTTTTTTAAGTTTTCTTGAAAATGCCTCAATAGTTTTCTGGAACGGTGCTAAATAAGAAAATCTAATAATAATGGGAAATGACCGGGTTTTTGTTCAATACTGTAGAAAGCCAACGTGACCAACCATGGTCATAATACAAACTTACCTTGATTTCATTCCTTCGTAGAGATTTAAATGTTTTTAAAAGATGAAGAAAACATTACTCAGTTCCAAAATCCTTTCAAAACTCTTCTATTTAAGGTTAATATTTTCTGCATCTATTCAGTTTCTATTCTAAACAAGCCTACGTTTATGTATACTATGATTGTCTTTTTGAATTTGGTGCTAATACTGTTATGTGGAAAATGGAATAGGTCTTTGGATTATGGACGCGGATATTCTCTAATGGACGACGGCTGGATTATGAATGACGGACTAGACGCTTGTAATCCATATTTTCGTAGATGCGCAGAAACATGCGCAGTTTACGTACAATTGGATTTGTCTGGAAACTCCCCAATTCCCGAGATACGCCGCAAAGGACAGTCTTACCTATTGTGTCGTTGTCGATCGCCTTGGCGGTGTAGACTTCAGAATTCATTGGAAGTGCTTTCGATACAACAACGGTGTCAAAGTCCACAATATAAATGGGCTTGTTATCGTTTACGTCCTCTACGATGATGAAGATTGTAACCGTCCCAGTGAGAGGCAACTCGCCTCCGTCCACGGCTTCTATGTGCAGCAGGTAGCCGCTCTCCTTTTCCCGGTCAAGTTCATCACGGAGTGACAGTTCAGCTCCCCTGCCTGTGTAATTCAGAAAGAACTTCTGTGTAGAACTATCATCAGATGTTGAGTGGAAACTGTAGGAAATTATTTCTCCGTTATGACTCATATCTTTGTCCATGGCTGATATGATATGAACGACAGTCTTAACTTCTGTGTCTTCTTTGACGTATACCTTCATCTCGGGGAAGCTGAATTCTGGAGCGTTGTCGTTGACATCGGTCACGTTTGCCAACAATATGACCTCCGAGGATTTCTGGCCGGATGGCTTTGCGCCATCGTCTGTCGCTCGGACAGTGAAATTATATGTATCCCTGCTCTCTCTGTCCAGTGGGGAAGTCGTTGCTACATCACCGGTCTGGTTGTCAACGGTAAATGGAACACTGCTGAGAACTTCATATGTAAGCTTCGTGCCGTCATCCTGTTTTGGTAGTATGTTCGCCACAACCACACCCGCTGGCTGTTCTTCTAAAACTACGAACCGAATTACTTTATTTTCAAAGACGGGTGGCCCTTTCGTACCTGGGGCAATATTTATTATCGCTTTAGTTGACGAGAACACATCTGGATCACCGTTATGAGCCCTTATATTAAGTACATAGCTTTGCTGCACAATAGGGCCGGAAACATTAATGGCGCCGGTTTCTCCATTCATCGCGAACGGAACCGCACCTTCATTTTCAAGAGAGTAAAGCACTCGCGCATGCGCCCCCTCATCTCGATCGGTAGCTCGCACGGCAAGGGCCTCCACTCCAGGCTTCGCATCACTTTCCAGTTTTGTAGAGTAGAAAGACTGATCAAAAATTGGGCTATTATCGTTGATGTCGGTGACAGTTATCCCAACGTCTACTTTGACAGACTGGGGTGGTTCGCCGTTGTCGTATGCAGTCACTCGAAGACGGTAGACTGACTGGTCTTCGCGATCTATGGCGCCGATCACAACAACATCGCCAGTATCTGTGATGCCAAAAGGCGGAATTTCCTCGTCAGCATTATGTTGGTCTAGTTGATAATAGGTTACTAAATTGTCCTCATCGAAGGCTGGACATGACATTATGGCTGTTCCCGTTTTCGTATTTTCCGTTACATTAGTCCGATAACTTTCCTCGGGAAACTCTGGTGGCTCGTTCGGAAGACCCAGTCGAATGGAGTAAGAATTGAAAGTTGATGCCTCTCGCTTCCGTCGTTTCCTCCATGATGGTTCTTCGAACCAATCAAACAGTAGAATAGACGGAACGTCATCAAATTTGCCGCTAAGTTTCACGTTGTACTCCAATAAAATTTCTCTACCGTCGTGTCGCCGAACCTGCTTTACCTTCTGACCGCTGGGACAATCGAAGGGAATTCGAACAAAATGCCATCCTCCGAGGATGCCTTCCACCAGGATCTGAAAAAAATATGACATAACATTCTCAGGGAAGAGTAAATGTAAACACCATTAGCCTAATTGTTGCCCGAAGACGACGAGTGCTGGTTGAGTACTACAGCCAGAGCAACAGTTGTGCAAATAAACAGCAAAGGTAGAAATGTGGCACATGCTATACTGTTGGTAAAGTCTCAGAAATTAATTATTATTTACGACAATATATCTAAAACCTGATGACGTTTGGTCACTTTTTCAATCACGTTATGATTTGTGCATCCATTCTTCTACATGACGGGTGATCAATTATCCTAAAATCTAGCATCGCTTATATAACAAATTAATTTAATGGTCAACAAACAGTGCACGCCCCTCAAGACGTGAAGTCCTATATGTAGCCCGATACACATAAAGCTGTATCCCCCGGCTGTTACAATCCAGGGGCCTCGCGTTGGCAATTAAATTTCGTGTTACCTCAAGGAGGTGGCAGGGTAATTGCATTTTATTATGATCTCTATCTGCCATTTAATTGTCGTCGATGTGCATAATACAGGGCTACACCACCAAGCGCCTCCACTCAAAGTTTGCTGATAACAAATACGAGCACAGCGTGCAAGATCCATGGCGTTACGTTTCGTAACTTGTGTCTAATTCCGCTTAACCCGGAGCTAGGGGCCGTATGAACCCATGTACTTCAAGATCCTCATGGTGCTCATATGAACAGTCACAATCAAAGCGTGACTGAGATACGTCATTCTCTAGATGGCATCATTGAAAACTGTTGACCGCTTCTCTCTTGCACGAAACTAGCCTATGTTTATGTATACTATGATTGTCTTTTTGAATTTGGTGCTAATGCTGTTATATGGAATATGGAATAGGTCTTTGGATTATGGACGCGGATATTCTTTAGTGGACGACGGCTGAATTATGAATGACGAACCAGACGCTTGTAATTGCATCATGGAATAGAAGAGGGGCAAAATGAGTTGTCTATTGTATCATATATGTCGTACCGTCCACATTGAAAACTATTGACAGCGTCAGTCTTTCAACAGACGGAGAAGGATTTATTAGCATATTTATTTGAAGTCGTATGGCTTTGACAATATATCAGAGCCAGAAACGAAGCAGATATAAAATATACATGAACTCAACTGGCGTTATATGTTAAGCAGGCCAGTAAAGATGCATACATTGCAGTCAAGAGAGGGATAAACAGACATCAGCAGGGGCTGCCAACTGATTGTCAGGTGTGGGACTTTTCACGAAAAGTCATCAATGTTCAATCATCGCTGAGTTTTGTGACTAATCGTATTAGAGAAAAGACAAATACTGTATCTGAGCGGCACAATTTTTTTCCAATCGTGACCGCTCGGCCGATTCCGTCGGAAGTCATCTGACCTCGCCACAGAGGCTTGGTCAGCAGTGGGTGTCTTCGTCAATGCTGTTGTTAGAATTTTTCTTTCAAGAATATAATTATTTCCCACATATAAAATATGTGGGAATATTTCCACATATACCACAATATACTACAATAACAGTGGATATAATAAAATTACGTTCTTTACGACCTACACCGATCTACATACCTCTCCTCTACTATATCTGTATCTATAAACTCTAGATACGACATCCAATATTCAGCCGTTGTCCAGAATAGAATTTCAGCGTCAATGATCCAAAGACCTACTTCTTATGACAGTTAACTCCAAATGTGTATTAAAAAAACACAAAATGATTTCCTACAAGACAGAAGCGGTCAACACCAAAATCAATCAGAATCGATCTTCGATTTCTTACAAGTGAAGATGGTTATTACTGCACCTGCAACTCTGTCTCTTCCGCATTGCTAAAGAAGACATGTAGTTCTATGTCGTCGTCCGTAACAATTGGTGTCGCGTTGCTACAGTCGTCACTCCTGTACACGGTGGCTGGTACACCAGGATTTCTGTTATCGCTGACGATATAGTCCACCATACCGTCGTCTTCCGGTAAGTCAACACGGACCTCGTACAAAAGCTCGTGGAAAGCCAACACGTCCAGTCTCGACAACACTGGATCACCTTTTAAATTGGTAAATGGTTGTAACACTTATTTTATTTAATGAGAAAAGGAGACAGATAACATGAGATGAAACACAACCAAATTTTCAATCTATCGTATCCAAATGCTTCCAATACGTCTAATGTATCTTAGAAATGTTTAGAGCGTTTAACAATCTAATTTTGTTGAAACTAAACACTAGAAATTAAATAAGCCTACATAGTTAATCGCTATTGGGCTTGTTTAGGGCGCCCAAAGTTAGAATGTGTCTGTCTGTTTGATCTTGTTTTTCAATGGGAACACGTTGGAATGGTAAAAAAAAACAATATTCGATACAAGTCGGTTATTTTTCACAAAAAATGTAAAGACAAAAGTTTAAAATACTTGTCACTTTCCCTTACCTAGAATATTTGTATTCTCGAAATACGAAGAGAAATTTGTAAATACGCCATCATTGTTACACGAAATGCGCCATCTCATGGACTTTGTCTCTTGCTGCTCAATATCCCCAAAATCGACTTGAAGAGCTGGTAAAATCTCTTCGCTTCCCAACATCGCATGCGTGATCTTGTACTGCATTGCACTTCCGGTTTCTGTATTGACGATAAACGGTCGACATGACTCCAGTCGGAAATCCTGAACGGTTCCATAACCGGCGTTGGATACGAACATACCTATGGTGAATGGGATGGGCGACTCCTCATCTGAAAAAAAATTCACAGAAATTAATGACCTCATATTTCCAAGTGTTCAGAAATAGCAGTCAGGTCATTTGCCTGTGGGGTCACATAACTTCATGTCAGTACCTCGGCATCTTTTCAAATGACCCATGTTATGTTAGGTGTGTGAAGTTAGGCTTCAGTTCACAGTTCGAGAACGACCGGTCATTATATCGCGAAGATATACTAATGTTGCCTTTAATAAATGAAAATGATAATAAACACACTTGATGCTAGTTTATTAATAGCCGGAAGAGTCAACAGTTTTCAAAATTATGTGAAAACTGGTAATTGTAAGAATTAACCATTCAAACCCAATTTTCTGATATAGATCCGCGCTTGTAGCATCTGAACCTCAGCACGGTCCGAATATTCGTGTAGTGGATTCTTTGCCGGCAATGGATTTTTAATGTAGCCTCTAGTCAACACTATTTTTGTGTTAACCAACACCAATAAAGGGTGTTGGGTACATATAGTGTAGACTCTTAATTCAACACGAAGTGTTGGTCAATACCATTTATCAGCACCAATTTTTGGTATTAACCAACGCCAATTATCTTGCTTTGTTGTTTAAAAAAAAAACGACTTCGCCGACTCCTATTATTGTAACAGAAGACCAGCCAACAAGGCGCTAGAAAATTGATGATGACATTGCATGTTAATAGTTGGCATCCATAGCTAATCTATCCTACATGGGACAATGATAAATGTGACAGGATGCCATCCTAACTTACAATTTTTAGATCGGTTTTGAGGCCATAGAGCTCACGTGAGACCAATTAAGTATCGATTAACTAAATTCTGTTATATTTCCAGCATGGAAGATAATTATCAGCTAAAATTTTTTGACTTCATAGCTCATCACATTGTGCTAATTTTAAACCTATTCGCACAATGCTAATAGATACAATGCTGGCCTTTTTTTATTTAATTCCTTGGTATCTGGGATACTTCCTAGGTATCTGGTGCATTTGTTTTTATTCCAAAGAAAGCTTTTCTCAATGAGGATCCATAGTTTTCATATCCCATTATTTAAGGCTTATTTTGAGGCTATTTGTGCAAATTTTCTGTCCAAAAAATCCTGGGTAAATTCAAAAGGGTGATCCATCAGACATTTTGCATTTTTTCATATTTCTCGTCTGAATTGGGCTATTTTCTTCGTCTCGAAGTAATTATTTCTAAAATTTTAAGCATATAACTTAAGGTACTCATATGAACAGTCACAATCAAAGCGTGACTGAGATACATCATTCTTTAGATGACGACTTGACAACGAATATTATGGATTAAGAATACTGATCAGCGATACGGATTTGATATTTTTGGAACATCATGATGTCTTGCCGGCATCATTGAAAACTGTTGACCGCTTTTCGTTTGCAGGTAACAAGCATATGTTTATGTATACTATGATTGTCTTTTTGAATTTGGTGCTAATACTGTTATATGGAATGTGAAATAGGTCTTTGGATTATGGACGCGGATATTCTCTAATGGACGACGGCTGGATTATGAATGACGGGACTAGACGCTTGTAATTCCAGGTTTATTTTGGGCGTATCTGTAAATTCTCATCATGGGCAATTTGGAATAGCGATCATGATCGGTCATCTGAAATTTCACCTTTCGTCTAATTTGTCGTATTATTCGACCCAACGAACACCTTCCTCAAATTGGAACTATCTCAGTTCAGTGCTTATATGAAGCTCATTTTACGCCTATTGGCACATTTCTGTGACCAAAGCACATGTGCACATTCAAAGTGGACCTTGACAGGTCAACCGAGGTATTTTACGTTTCTCTTATGATATGGGTTATTTTTTTCACCTCAATGTACACATTTGTCCAGTTCAAGCTATTTCATATGATAGCCTGCTATTTCAGGCACAGCTTCATGCTTGAATATATTTGCGTACCTCTATATTACGTATTTTTCACCTCAAAGTACACACCTCAAGCATTTCTAGCTTATTTTGAGTCTATTTGCATTATTCTCTAAAGTAAACATCAAAGGCAAATTCAACATGGCGATCGAAACTTGCGTACGTTATATATATATATACCCGAATATAGATATATTTCATCTCAGAGTTCATTTCACGTTCGAGCTAATTCGCTTTTTTTCAGTCAGATTCGTTTTAGGCATATTTGCATAATTTTTCGCGCGAAGTATGATCCATAATTTGAAATCGGGCTTATGTATGGTCATCTAAAACCTGCGTTTTGAGAATTTTTTTGTTTAATTCAGGATGTTACTCGCCCCAATGATCACATTTCTCAAGTTCAAGCTATTACGTGATAACCCATCATTTCAAGCTCAGTTTGCTCATATTTGCATATTTATCAGATCAAATCATAAAAATGCCTGGAATGATGCAACATGCGCTCTAACATTTCTCGTTTAATATGGGTTATTTTCAGTTTTATTCGTGAATGCATAACTGTGTGCGCAAAGCATCATAAAAAGTGTTGAATTAGCATCTGAACTGGCCATCTGAAGCGGGATGATTCTCATTTACCTATCCGGAAAGTACATTTCATTTAATTTTCATTTCAAACTTCATTTATAGTCGGAGGCTAATTCTAAGGGAAGGTTATTATTTTAGGCTCATTTTGACCTCTATGCATATCTGTCTGCTCGAAACCGTATGTCCATGAGCTAGGTACGTTCGTTTTTTTCACATTTTCTTATCCACTTTGGACCATTTCTTCAATCGCAGAAGTATACATGTTGTTAAACTATATACTTCATACTTAATTGCATAATATCATGACCAATGCATAGACTGGATCCAGCCCCTGTTTTATAATGTATTTTAAAGGGGAAACAAGATGAAGTAACTCTGCCTATTAAGAAATGCTTGAAACTAATTTATAATTTTTTCATTTTTTTTATATTTATTTACTTATCAAACGTATATATTTATTAAAGATCATTTCATTATTATGAAATAGTACATATGAAATAGACTCATCCAGTCTAGACCAATGCAACGCGGTACATAAGTTGGTCGTCAAGAATTTACGTTCCTGTTGCTTTACGTTGAACTATCGTTGGCGTCACAAACCAGGCTGTACTCCTAGCTATACAACTGAACATTTCTACACTTATTTCCAGCTATAATCCGCTCAAAATCTGTTGCATAATGTCACAGTGGCTTCATCGTAAAAAGATACAAAATTAGGTTCATGTTCATGTCAAAAAGCTAATTTCAAGCGTCTAGTCCGTCATTCATAATTCAGCCGTCGTCCATTAAAGAATATCCGCGTTCATAATCCAAAGACCTATTTCATATTCCATATAACAGTATTAGCACCAAATTCAAAAGGCTAATCATAGTATACATAAACATAGGCTAGTTTCCCGCAAGAGAGAAGCGGTCAACAATTTTCAATGATGCCGACAAGACATCATGATGTTCCAAAAATATAAAATCCGTATCTCTGATCAGTATTGTTTTACCGAGTACTGCTGTCAGCCGCCATTTTGAAATCACCTCGGATTTTTTTTGCACTAAGTAAAATGCAAATAGGCTAAATATCAACTCAATAACATCTACCATAAAGAGATCACAGCTGCGGTCATTTTTTCAGAAAGTGTTCTATTGGATTCATATCGTGAAAAATGAAAAACTTATGACATAACATGACCGCCATTTCGAATCTACCCATGATGCTTGCACCTTTTAAGTAGTCGTCTACCTTGGACTTGTCAAACATCAATAATTATCTCTGCATACACTTTCTTGTTTGTATCGTGTATAACAAACTGTACTCAACAAAATCACTACCATCAGTACTCCCTGATATGCTTGGTATAACATTGTAATTCTCCCCGTATAAAATTCCAGTATAGTAATTTGATGTACCGGGACTCAATCCTATAGCGAAACGTCATAATGTACTTTTTTCAAGCGAACAAAGACCATCTCCACGCCCTCGAACGAAATACCCTCGATGCTAAGATATCTGTCCTTTCTCTACTACTGTCATCTAGGTTACCTGCGATGTAATTCAGAAAGAGAAAGGAGTACGTACCTGTCGTTGAAGGATCATCTCCATAAACTCTCATAGGGTAAAAGTAGTGTACTTGGAGTTTCGGAAGTGGAAAAATTGTGACCACGTCTCCTATAATGTACACCGATAGTGTTTCCCCTTTAAAGGTGTGACGAATGTTACACCCTATTTCGTACTTCTCTTCGCTCTTGGGAGCAGCAATTTCCCCTGGTGTGATCACCCACTTTATATATGCCGAAGTGTTCTGTGGCAATACCCAGGAACCCTCGTCGATCTCAAGCCCTGTTGTGTCCGGAATACCTGTAAAGAATTCGTGAGGTTAGATCACTGGGATATCTACCCATCCGCATTCACTTGAATTATGCATTTTGTCACAAAATATAGATCCTCGTGCACAGAAACGTTGTGATTGGCTGTACGTTCTTCCAATTATCTTCACTAGCCAATTAAAAACGTAGATTTGTTTTTGAAAAATTTAGTTCACCAATCAAGTATTTTAAAACTTGAAAATATTCTTTGATGGGGTTTCTAAGAACAATCCATTGAACAAAAAGTTTACAACCTCAAGCTATGTATTCCTTTAGAACTAACGAGATAACTGTTATCTCACCCAGCGTAAATTTGGGACTGGAATCTGTGCCGTCAGTGAGCTGTTTGATAACCAGTTCTGTCTCGAGGTCCACCAGCGTAATCATATCTTTGTTTTGTATTTCCACAATCACCGGAAATGTATCCTTTACCTGTACCATCCGTTGTTCAATAATCATTTTCGCTCTAGCACAGTTCCCCTGGCCCTGGTAACAGTAATACTAAGACTTGAGTACCTCCCAACGAACTGGGAATCACAGTGGCACGTTGGTGTGAACATGCGAGGCCAGGTATTGGTAGAAGACATCAAATCCGACATTCAATATTCAGCCATAGTCCATAAAAGAATTTCCGCGCCAATAATCGAAAAACCGATCTTGTATGACACTCAGCGCAAATTTCAAAATTTGCATGAAATAAAAAAAATATGAAAACACAAGGTGGTGTCCTTTTAGTTCCAGAGAGAAGCGCTCAACACCTTTAATGGTCAGCAAAACATGATGATGATTATCTAAATAAAATCCTTATCACTGACCACTAGTCTTCATTTATATGAATTTCGAAGTCATATTATAAAGTATATGTACATCAGTCACGCTTTGATTGTGATTGTTCATTTGAACACCATGGAGATGTAAAACATATGATAATCAAACGGCCCCCAGTCCCGGGTTAAACGGAATTAGACTCAAGTTGCGAAAGGTAGCACCAGAGATGATGCCCGCTACGACCGTATTTTGCCGTCAGTGTACGATATTTATCACAGCATTTGAGAAACTTTGAAAGGGGGCTTCTGGTGGGACAGCCATGTTTGACAAGTTTCTGCAGTAATATTTTGTGGCGTTGATTGAAAGTGACACAGCCTGCAAATGATCTAGCAAATGCTACCAGGTGAGATATGTATACGTTGTATGTCACATCCGACATTGTTTAGGTAGCCGTCGTCTATGAAGAATTTCTGCTACTAGGTCTTTCGATTATTGAACCGGAAATTCTTTAATGGACGACGACCGACTGTCGGATCTGACGCTTGCTATTTATGTGATGTATATCGTTGTATACATTTTTTTGGGGAAATAATAAATTTAACACGATTTTGAAAGGGTATAATCATTTACTACAAAGAATGTGATTGCCATCAATTGATTTCAACGTGCACTTAGATTTTGTTTCGAGTGAAATAAAATCTTCCTATGGAATAATAAGCGTGAAGGACTATTATTGTAAGAAGTATGTATTACAAACCTGTCCAGTTCTGTGAAAAAAACTAACACCCTCGTCGTACCATGTTAACGGATCGCTATACCCATCCTACAATGAAAATGCTCATCATAATGGCAGTGTATTCTATCTCAAGTGTTCTGATTCTTGAAATATAATCGTAAGTACACCATAAATGAAACATGGGAGTGAGTGAATATGATTTAAGGTCGCTTTCAACACTATTTCAGTCATTTCACGACGTTTGGTTCCTATTCCTTTTACACCCGGAAACCACACGGGTATATAGGGTCCTATTCCTTTTCACACCCGGGAACCCCACGGATGGGGTCCTATTCCTTTTCACACCCGGGAACCCCACGGGTGCCCAAGTTTATCGCCTCTTACGCAAGGCTCTCGGAGGAGCTGAGGCCTATTCCCACTATGACATGGAGTGTGCACAACGACACCCCAGGTCAATCCCCGTGAGCCTCACGTGGCAACATGGTATTAAGCAGGGAAAACTTCGTATATGGATAACAATTTATCTATTTGAATCTGAATTTCTATATGAATTGTCACTTGGGATAGTTTCCCAGCTTACAACCTAAGACCCAAAGATAATTCCGCATATTTAGTTTACCCCATTCCCAAGTACCAGTCAGAGAGTTTAACACGTGATGCTCATCAGAGAATTATGAATAAGATCGGGTTGTTTACCAAATTCTACAAATGAAGAAGTAAAGGGAGATAATTCCAATGTCTAACCTGGAACATTTGTTTCAGTCCGGTTAGAAAAGGTTCATATAACTTTGTAAAGTCAACATATTTGATCAAGTCAGCCTGATTGGAATCCAAGTCACCCTTCTGCCATAGGTAAAGTGTAGAATTCATCCTTGTCAGAAATGACTGGGTTGTTTCCGCAGTAACGCCATATGGTGCACCATAAGTGTCTAAAATATCAGTCATCTCCACCGTGGTTATCAGAACTCCTCCATCGCTATTGATCGACAGGGCCGGCTTGACGGCGACCGTATACCATATCGGGTCACGAACCGCATACCTGGCAAAAATACAAAATAGGTTCAATTGATCTGAGCAAGAAAAAGTCCTCAAATAATATGTATACCATCATCAGCAGAAAAGGCTAAATGGTTCGCATAGCACCAGGGCGCTAAGACTAGTTGTCACATGTATGGATGAGAAGTTATATGTATCATCATTTATCATATTGATGAGCAAAGAGTTATCACATACAGGCGATACGATATTCAGATTTATTACACCGAGGGTTAAGTCCACTTCCAAATTGGGTTGTTTCCCTAAATAAAATAAAATAAAATCCTTATCACTGACCACTATTCTGTATCCAAATGAATTTCCGAGTCGTTTTATAAAGTGTGTACATCATGCAGCCAAGCTTTGATTGTGTCTGTTCACAAGAACACCATGGATATGTAAAACACATGATGATCAAACGGCCCCTAGCCCTGGGTTAAGTGGAATGATAATAACTTTTCAATTCAAGAAGAAGTCCACATGTACCAAGAAATAACTCTAGAGAAAGTGTAGCGCAAATAAGCACTACTCAAAAGTGTACAGAAGTTCTTGCCTATCACAAGCCCCTGTCGTCAGCCACTTGCAAAGAGCAAAAAAAAAACGGTCTGTCATTCTCACTTTGTGACAACGGATTCCAGATTAGTTCGCTGTACGGTGGCGAGGCTAGGTTAACTGGAAAGGAGCAAAAATGACGTTGCTCCTACATTCCACTTAACCTAGCCTCTCCACCGTACAGCGCACTAATCTGGAGTCCGTTGTCATACAGTGATTCTTGGCGTAGAGAGGCTTCACCAAGCTGAGTAATCATCGACAGGGAATGCACGTACAAGATTATCAGAAGTATTCTCTATTGTAACAACCATCTTACTGGGTCAAGGGAAGTTTGCATTTCATTAAATAATTACCCTTAGCAGAATGACTTGATTCACGGTGCATTTGACCCGATGCCAGCTTCAACGAGCGCGAGACCAGGCTGAAGTTGTATGAATTTGTTATTACAAACGGACAAAACTCTTTGAAAGAAATAAAATTGGCGATAGTTTACAAGTCAGTTTTCTATTTTGTGATGGGGACACTCCGAGGCTCACGATGCGATAATTTCATTCCAACACTTCGCTGAAGGTGTGTCTCCGTTTTAGGAATACGCTAGCTATCCTAGCTCCGACGTTGAATCCCGCGAACCAATCGGCAGTGACCATTTCGGACACACCATAATATACACAGATAGCATCTGATGCTGTATGGCTACGTGCAGAAGAGGCTACGTACGTATGATCGTATCATGTGTTCGGATGATCCCAAACAAACTCATCCACGTTTTTCTCGGAATGAAATGCTCGCACACAATCACATCTGTGATAAATCAAACATCTATTTAGGAGTTAATGGCCGCCTTAGTGAATATTTTCGATATTTAGTTTCAGACCGTCAATCAAAAACTGATCGGTTTTTTGATGAGGTCTAAAACTAAACATCGAAAAATGATTACACGATAATATATCACTAAGAAGATCATTAACTCCATTCTAACATGCACACTGATAAGTATTTCCTCATTTCATAAGCGGAAAGGCAAATTTTCTGCAAACTTGTCTCGGTTTGATGCGAGAATTTCGTGACTGGTTTGCAGGTCATGCTAGCGCAGTGAATGAACCAATCGTCGCTCAGCTTTGTGGCACTGCGTCACAAGAATGAGACGTCACCAGTTCGGCACATGAAGGTTATCGTGTGATAATCTCCGTATGTTTTGAGGTCTGAACTAATCAGCGCACGGCTATAACGTGGAGCATGTAAGAATAGCTGCTAAGGACTCTTAGGTTGGTGGGATCTAGATTTTGCGAAATTATATTTTGGTAAGGTTACCTAATAAATAAAGTAACTGTGGTCAGGGATGAATCATCTGACATAATGTGAAATAACCATGGTCGAGGGTTGAGATAAAGTGTCTTACACCTTCCTAATAATTCGAAAGCATAATTTCTGAAACTTACCAGGACTTGTCATCGAATATGACCTCTCTCATATCGTAAAACAGCTCTATGAACAGTCTCCGGAAAGCTACCTCTGGAGCTATATCTTCTTGGATGAGCGGTGCGTCATCAGACATCTGGGCTTTAGGTTTATCCACACAGGTGCGCGACAATTCATTGATGCACCTGTGGAAGACATGATTTTCGATGTACACTAGCAGCTTTCGTGGCCGACGAAAGCCTTAATGACTTTTTTTTCTCATCAAAATCCATAGATATTTGAAATCAAAATCCTAGCGACTCAAGAACGTGTATTAGAGATAGAAGCGATTAGTAGCTTTAATATAATAATAGTACAGTATTCTAATAGTAATATTAATTAGGTTTGAGGTTTCATATTTTTTTTTACAAGAGAAAATCCTCAGTAGCAATGCCTCAAAAATACCAAGATAGGCCAGGGAGCAAATTTTGATCAATCATATCTCCAGTTTTAGACAACTGACCATCACAGTTATTTCGAGGCTGATTCGCGCCAGAGTTCTGTTGGACAAATAACTGCCGACTGAATGCGAGATCCGTCGCTTGCATCGAGGCCCAGTAAGTGCACCTTGATGCGCATGTTGAAATATCTTCTATATTCCCAGGTATTCGGACAGATATACTATCCGTGGATCTTGGTCAGCATTTTTCAGCAGTATTGCCAAAAAGTTTCATGCTTTCACTAAACCAGTTAAGAGTAGCATGACAGGTCTATACGTGAACGAGCTTTCTTCGTCCACTTCGGAGGAAATATCTGGTAGCATTTGCCACAAATTCGATGTTGCTTAATTGTAGATCGTTCTACGGTCTGAGCCATAATGGTTGATGCAACTTGGACAGATAAAAGCGTATATGGCGAATTCGATCGAGTTTGTGGTTATTTTCGGACGATACGTGAATTACACAAATTATCTGAATTATTTTGAAATCTAGCATCGCTCATGTAACACGACACTAATTTAATTGCCAACGCATAGTACAACCGCAAGGCGTGAAGTCGCATATGCAACCCGATACACCAAATTAAAGCATGCTAGTTACTCATGCTCTTCGGCTGTGTCAGTCCAGGTGCGTTGCGCTGGCAATTACGTTAATGTCATGTTACATGAGAGAGGTGACAGGCTAATCGAATTGTATTACGATCCCCATCTGCCATTTAATTGTCATGGATGCTGGGGGCCCACATTGCATCATGGGATAGAAGTGCGATAAAACGTCATCAGATTTCAGGCCTATTGCAATGCGAATCGAACGAACATTTCTCTTTGTAGTTTGACCATGGTTACCCTTTCCACTCTAGCACTTGTTTGTGGGCTCAAGGTGGTCATCAACCACCCGTTTATAGCGTTCATGTGCCAAACATATTCATTTGACGTCGCTACAACGTTTTCCAGCCTCAAAAGCGTCCTATCTTTCCATAATCGCGGCAATAATTGGCATCGAGGATACATGGCGCCCAACACGACCCACTGCTTCACAGATGGTTCTCATACAGCTCAGCTCTGAGGATTTAGAATTATTGGTATTTTTTTTCTGGAAAAGTGTATTTTATCAAGAATCACCCTCATGCAAGTCTTTAGAATAGGTTAACCAGAAGACTATTCTGTGAAGTCATGTGACGCAGTCAGTATGTCGGCACCTCTTCCCACTTCCCTTATATGTGTTGTAATTAGGTACAGGCACTTCGTAATTTTGCAACCCATCTGATGGGGTGCAAAATTATCTTCAATCGTTTCGTGAACCTACTGAATGTTTTATCCGCAACAAATTTCTCAAACGCACAGTGGTGGCATAGTTCAGACTATCCATGGAATTATTTTTGCATCCCACTCACGGGCTTAGGCAACTCCTCTGGGAACTTTCTTGCATACACACACCAACCAATATACACCATCATGCAAGATTTCGAACGATAATCCTCTCATCACATTTTTGAAGAACAAATTTGAGCACACCTACCGCGGTATCTCAATACTGGTCGCCTCTTGGAATATGCCCACACGAAACGTCAACGGCTTCTTCACTAACCTTCCTCAACTTTGCGTTCTATGCACCAATGTCTGTGACATTTAAAGGTCTCCTCCAAGGCATTCAGCTGAACAGATTGTTTGAAGCCAAACCCCAGGCTTCTAGGCCTCAAGATTTTAACCCCAAAGAACATCGATTTGAGAAACTTGGCCATGTATTGATGACAAGAGATATCCACCCTATTAGACATATGTAGTTGGAAGTTACGCATCTAACAGAACGAGACTAGAACCCGATTACTGTACTAGCAGTCTTTTGGACAAGCATACCACGGCGTTTGACATACTGAGGAACAGCCAACACCATCAATGTGTCTGCAGACCGTTTTCAAATTTGAAAAGATAGTGCCACGGCACTGTAGCTCATCTGGATGTAACTGGAGAAAGCAGCTGTAAGAAATTTTTACTAAAGAACTGCAATATAGATGAGTTTCTAACTTGTGTTGTCCCCCCTGAACACTAAATGATCCATGCAGTAATTTCCTGAGATTTCATGATAACAAAGTTTCATGGGAAATTCAAGATGCGGCCATATTGGATTTTCGAAATGGACCAAAAAAGGTATCTTGCACAGCTGGACCACAAGGGGAACCTGTGTACCCAATTTGACAAAGATCCATGCAGTAATTTCCTGAGAATTCATGATAACAAAATTTCATGGGGAAATTCAAGATGGCCACCAAGTGGCCATATTGGATTTTCGAATCGGAGCAGAAAAGGTATCTTGCACAATTAGACCCCAAGGGGAACCTGTGTATCAAATTTGAGAAAGATCAATGCAGTAGTTCCTGAGAAATCGCGATAGCAAAGTTTCATTGGGAAATCCAAGATGGCTGCCTGGTGGCGATATTGGATTTTCGAGACAGATCACAAAAAGGTATCTTGTACAACTAGACCCCAAGGGGAACCTGTGTACCAAATTTGAGAAAGATCCATGCAGTACTTCCTGAGAAATCATGATAACAATGTTTCATAGGGAAATACAAGATGGCCACCTGGTGGCCATATTGGATTTTCGAATTAAAGCAGGAAAGGTATCTTGCACAACTAGATCCCAAGGGGAACCTGTGTACCAAATTGCGATAACAAAGTTTCATGGAGAAATCCAAGATGGCCACCTAGTGGCCATAATGGATTTTCGAATCGGACCGGAAAAGGTATCCTGTACAGCTAGACCCCAAGGGGAACCTGTGTACCAAATTTGAGGATCCATGCAGTATTTCCTGAGAAATCACGATAACAATGTTTCATAGGGAAATCCAAGATGGTCGCCTGCTGGCCATATTGGATTTTTAAATCCGACCACAAAAGCTATCTTGCACAACTAGACCCCAGGTGGAACCTGTGTACCAAATTTGAGAAAGATCTATGCAGTAGTTCCTGAGAAATCGCAATAACAAAATTTCATGGGGATATCCAAGATGGCCACCTGGTGGCCATATTGGATATTCAAATTGGACTAAAGTACACATGTTGTACAACTAGACCCAAAGGGGAACCGGTGTACCAAATTTGAAAAAGATCCATGAAGTAGTTACCGATAAAAATAATGTTGACAAGATTTCATTGGCAAATTCAAGATGGCCGCCATGGCAGCCATATTTAAAATCGTATCAACACCGCATGAACAAATTCCGGTGTACTGATTGAGAGGAACATGCATGCCAAGTTTCAGCTTAATCGGTCAAGCGGTTTCGGAGAAGAAGATGTTTTCGGACGACACACGACGGACGACGGACGACGGACAATCAGGCCATGACATTAGCCCATCGGGCCTTCGGCCCAGATGAGCTAAAAAAAACTGGAAAAACAATTGCCAATTATTCCAGAGAAATATGCTTCTAATTCTCATTGACTATTAGTTTTGCACAGGTTATTGTTTAGATCGTTAAAACACTACAAGAATTTCGCTGCAGGTAGACTGCCGAACAAATCTTTAAAAAACATTCAATCCCAAGATTCATGAATTATCCTAGAAATATTCACAAAACCAAACTAATTCTCCAATAATGTTTGTATATGTCAAATTTTTCATATGCGTCAAACATTTTGGCGAAGACCGTATATAGAACCGGTCATTAAATCGCTCAATTCTGTCAGGCGGAATATCGGTTAAGAACGCCAGTCATCTGTGGCCAGGCGGTTAGTGTCATGGATGGTGTTATAACGAGACAAATCAAAACGAATTTTAAATTTCATACTTAACCTATTTACATATTGTCAAATATAGATATCTCATGGATAACATACCTCTTTGGCCTCTTTTGAACTTTGAGTTCATTAGTCCCTTGGCTGCGCTCAAGATTATCCTCGACTTCGTCTGTTGTCTCTAGAATATTTAGGCCATTATTTCTGCCTGATAATTCCCCACAAATGAGAAAAAGATCGAGGATGCCTACAGTCCCAGCAATGACACTACTGGTCCTGGTTGTGTCGCTCCTTATTTGGGAAAATATTCCCTTGGCGCAATCACGCCATCCATTGTCGATGGGAATCCTGTTCGCGCAGTTCATAACGCTCAACAAACATTCGTCACAAAATACTGGTTGGATGACAGGAATATTGTAATCTGAAACCCAAGAGAAAGAAAATTTATCTATAAAGCGATACATTTCTTTCATCAATATCCAGCTGATTCCAGTAGGACAGGTTATATTTATATTTATAGGATATTAGAAAATTCAAATATGGTATGTTTCATAAACCCGATGTTTGCATCAAGTATCTAACAAGATAGATCTATGATCAATTTGACACAATTTAGAACTTGCATAGCACCTACTTAATAAAGCTAGGAGAAAAGGACCTGGCGCGCTTTATTGCGATTTAGAGTGCCAAAATGAAATATCACGTACGAAAGAAAATTTCAGTATGTTAACTTGTCGTATGGTCTAAGCCCTCGGTCTTAGGGTTTTTGAATGATAGAAGTGGTGTATTTGTGCAAATCGTTTGTTTTGAGGTGAAAACAACACCATTTTCTCTCTGTAAACATAGAAAGGCAGTCCAGAACCAAAGCAGCTTTTAGGTAACAAATAAGTACTAACATGACCACTGTTCCGGGTAATGATTATATTGGTCCTGGCTTCATATGTTTACGGTAAGAAAAGCGTGCTGTTTTCTTCTCAAAATAGACGATTTTGCACAAATCCACTACATCAAACGATGCTGTTATAAAACAACCTGGCCTGCAAATAATCAGACAATATGAAAAGATAATATACACCAAGCTAAGTGAAAAATTCTCTTATACACGATATTTCATTTTGGCAATTCAAACCGCACATCATGGGGCCACACCTTCACTAAACCGCGCCAGGCCCTTTATCGAAAACTTGTCCAAAAAAGCTATATAACTTTTTGGTTTTTGTTATGCTCCTCATGGATCGCCATACCTTTAGAGTCATGGAAAAAGTAGAATTAATTAAATACTACAATACCCAGATTCGGAACTTCTTCGTCAACCGGGACCCTTTCATCGAGAGTGGCGCCTTCATGACATTCGGAGCAATTCTTTCTAGAACTGGGCTGATCACGTTTCAATATGACATCCACCTGTTTCTGAACTTCCTCTACGCAGGTATAATTGTAAGTTACTCCAATTAACAGGTGATCTACAGGGGTCACAGGGGCAACTCTGAATTATAGAAAAACAAAGAATTCAATTGAACTCAAGATATGCCCTTAACATAAACAGTAAACAACATGGCTAGTAATAGAGCGTAAATCTTGTCGGATTTCTGCCGGGGGTGGGGGAAAATGAGTAGGGGATTGGGGAGCGTGTGGATGACGTCACTTAATTTCCACGTATTTACTTTTTTGATGGTTTTAAATATCACTTATCTTTGATTTTCCGAATTTCTCTGGAAAACTGGGTTAAATCGCGTTTTACATTTTCTTGCATTTTCCGAGATTTTTTCTCGAAAACTGGGCTCAATCGAAGTTTCGCACTAAATGTTTGGAATGGCAAATATTTACCTGGAAATGTTGAAAACTATAAAGTGATTCGAGGAATTTGGAAAGAAATATTTTAAATAAAATCGCAAGAAAACATAGAGTGAAACACAAACGAAAAGAGAAGAGAAGAAAAATTCAGTTGATATACTGATATACTTGTAATTTTTATCTGGTACAATATATAATTAAAATTCTGAAATATCGTAGGAGCCGGATGATCGGACACAGCGGAAACAAGACCGTCCCCGTCCAATCTTCCGGACTTTATGTTGTGCGCTTTCCGTCTACCTTCTATTGTCTGACGATTCGGGCAGCTTGGTGTCATATCACCAAACCATAAACACCATTTCTACACCGGATTCCTTTTTATCAGTGTACACAACTTTCAAATAATTGCCACTACATCATCCCCTTAATGCGCAAGAGTATCGAACTGTTGGTACTCGTTGACTGTATATACGCCTATAATACAAGCGCCTAGCCCGTCATTCAATATTCTGCCGTCGCCCATTAAAGAATTTCCGCGTTCATAATCCAAAGAGCTAATTCATATACTAACATTGGCACCAAATTAAAAGGATAAATCATAGTATACATACAACTAGGCTAATTTCCTGCAAGACAGAAGCGGCCAACAGTTTCAATGATGCCAGCAAGGCATCATGATGTTCCAAAAATATCAAACCCGTATTGGTGATCAGTATTCTTAATCCATATGATATACGTTGTAAAGTCGTTATCTAAAGTATGGTGTATCTCAGTCACGCTTTGATTGTGCCTGTTCATATGAACACTATGAAGATCTTGAGATACATATATATAAGTTCATACCCCCTAGCCCCGGGTTTAGCGGAATTAGACACAAGTTACGAAATGTACCGCCATAGATCTTGAACGCTACGCTCGTAGCTATCAGCATGCGATATGTATCGCCAAATTCATGGTAGGCCTATTTGACTCACGATTCCAGTGTACGGAGCAGTTGGGTCGGTATGTTTTTAGCGATACCTAGCCCGGGGTGAAGGGGGGTTTGGGGGAGGAGAGAGTGGCATGACGGGAGATCTCTGTAGGCATATAACCTAAAATCAGATGTAACTAGAGGTTCCGCTTTGACCCTTGGGTTGCCGCTCTGGCAATGAAGCCTATGCTGGTTGTTTTTTTGAGCAAAAACATACGTCTCCCCCAACCTCCCACCTTGCCTTGAATGGGCACATAATTTAAGGCAAAGTGCTATAAAATTAATGTAGCAATAAGTATCTTAAACAAAGCTGCATATCTAAACATGTTAATTACAAAGAAGCGATTATCATTGTATATACATTGTTCAAGTAGATGAACGGATGGACGGACAACGGACACGGATGAATGCATGCACATACACCAAAACCTGATCGAATGAGGGGGCTATCCCAATGAAGCTTCCATCCAAATTTGGTGAAATTCCGTCCAGTAGTTCTCCAGATATCTTGCAGGCAAACCCTGTATATACATGTACAAGTAGATGGACGGACGGACGGACACCGGACATGGATGAATGCACGCACACACACCAAATGAGGGGGCTATCCCACTGAAGCTTCCATCCAAGTGGGGTGAAATTCCGTCCAGTAGTTCTCCAGATATCTTGCAGACAAGCCCTGTATATACATGTACAAGTAGATGGACGGACGGACGGACACCGGACATGGATGAATGCACGCACACACACCAAAACCTAATCAAATGAGAGGGCTATCCCACTGAAGCTCCCATCCAAGTGGGGTGAAATTCCGTCCAGTAGTTCTCAAGATATCTTGCAGACAAGGCCTGTATATACATGTACAAGTAGATGGACGGATGGATGGACACCGGACACGGATGATTGCACCCACATACACCAAAACCTAATCAAATGAGGGAGCTATCCCAATGAAGCTTCCATCCAAGTTTGGTGAAATTCCGTCCAGTAGTTCTCCAGATATCTTGCAGACAAGCCCTGTATATACATGTACAAGTAGATGGATGGACGGACGGACACCGGACACGGATGAATGCACGCACATGCACCAAAACCTAATCAAATGAGGGGGCTATCCCAATGAAGCTTCCATCCAAATTTGGTGAAATTCCATCCAGTAGTTCTCAAGATATCTTGCAGACAAGGCAAGGGGACGGACAGACATCCATCCAGACAGACAGACATCCAGACAGACAGACAGACAGCACAAACACTAGATGTCTCCCCCCAACATAGTTGGGGGAGACATAACTAGGGGAGCCCCAGAGAGCAACAACGTATAGCCAATCACGCCTACGTTATAACCTACGTCGGAACAACCTTTGACCCCGACGATAGCGCAATGGTGACGTCACAATACTTCATAGATGGCGACGTTCCGGTGACATACAAAGAGTGATACAGTTTCCCGAAGTACATCAAACAGTCATTGACTCTTATCTTTGTGAGATTTATTCGTACCTGGTATAATAGACATTTGTGATTGACATCTATATAACATGGACAAGCACACACAGGTAGGTAAATATACTCTATGGCCATATTAATTAAGGAATATTAAAATGATGGCACAATCACAACTCAGCGGGGTTTTGCCGATACATTCCTAAAAAGATTTCATGTTCATTTTCTGGAATCAAGGGCGTAGGCAAGTGTGGGGAAAAGGGGGGTCTCCCCCTTTCCCCCACACTTGCCTACGCCCTTGATTCCCCCCAGCCAAAAAGAAATAACAAAAAAAAGAAAAAAAAGAGTAACAAACAAACAAAGAAACAGAAAGCAAAAATAGCAGAGACAAAAAAAAATTCTTATCACGTATCCTTTTCAATTGTTGCTGATACAGGGTGAGTAAACTAGTCAGCGCCAGTGTAAGATAGCAATCGATCAGTAAACCAAATCAACAGATTGAATATGGGCTCGAATCTCGTGCAACCTTCTCCGAGAATGGAATAGTGTGCTCTAATCTAATCAAATATCATGCAATATATGGTACGCCTATTTGGACGAAAAAACATTAACAAGTCAGTTGAGCCATGGCGGTAAAAAGTCTTTCTACCTCCATGGTTGAACAGAATATTTTCCAAACTTTTTTCACTAAACTTGTTTTCTATTTCAATTTAGATTCCCTTTCATTTGTTCAGTATTTCTTACTAAAAAAAAAAGAGATATACGAATTCGCAACTAATTCTCAAAGAGAAACCCTAGAAATAAAGTTACCCGGTATACAATCTAACCTAAACCCGATGTCACTCATTATATGAATTCTCTTCTGAATTGAATGATCAATTCAGCTTCCATGACTATTTTCATGACTATTTTTCTGGTGATCGCAACTGTTATAAGACATTTTTGGCGCAAATTAACAGTTCAGTTGTTACAATCTTACACCGCTCAAATGCCCAAGTGAGTGTCAATTTACCATCAATTTTCAAAAAAAAATCTATACGCTGCGAGGAGGAAACCTTCCTCTGAGACTCACCCCCTTTAATGCCCCCCCCCCTCCATACTTGACTACATGTCTACGCCCTTGAAAATGTATATAATCCTCCTATATAAGGGATGTATCCGCATAAATTCTTATACTTCATTCATTTTTGGGAATAAATAAATATGACAAAACTATTTCTGATCTCCGCAAAAAAGCACAAAAGAACGCTGATTTGTGGTCAAGTCAAAATAGTATCTATCTTATATATAGCAACTAAGTCACAATCACTTTCTATTGTCAGTCCTTTTCCCCAGTCCTTTCTTTTTGGAAACATAATACTTCGATGTTGTTGATTGAAACATTCCGACATACACAGACATAGTGTGTCTAAATTAAAGCAGTAATTCAAGAACCATTTGGACGTCTGAAAAGTTTATTAGTAGTTACTCGAAGAACGATGGAATAATGCCCATATAGACGTTATAGGCCTTCAGTGACGGTGTAGAACTGGTATTTATGATCATATGGTCGGTGTGACGAGTAACAATGCAAATTCGAGTGAATTATTTCAATTGGGAAATTCTATTTTCAGACAAATTCAAAAATTCTCGGATCTCCTTCATCAGACATGAATGCTGAGGCAACAGATAAAGTTCTGCCTGCTGCCCAGAAGATTGCTCTGAAGGTCCCGATGAAGTCCTGTCTGCTCGGAAAAAGGAAAGAACGAAGTAACAAAGTTTGTTTCAGCCCGTCAGTCAAAGTGGAGTTATATTTTCCCGAAATCCTTGGAAAGCCTTTCATTCCACAAGAGAAAATGATTCGGACAACGGAGTTCCTCCAACGAATGAAGAGGATGCAGAATATAAGATACCAACTAATACGCGAGAACCGAGTTGGACGAGTGTTTGAGGTGAACGGCCGAGAAGTCTCAAAAGACTTTATGAATTTGGATGGGCTTGTAAAAGTGAGATTATGCCGAGAGTATATTAGGCGCAGAGATCGCCACATTAGCAAAAAGCTGGGGTTGACTGTAAGCCCCTCTACTCACCAGCCATCTGTGGATACAAACGAAGGATCATCCTCGGGATTCGGCGATCGTGTCGAGGAAACAGTATCCACAGATGGCCCCGTAAACAAAGGATCGGCAGTTGGCAGCAACGGTAGTCGTACTGCAGTATCCACAGATGGCCCCGTAAACACTGAATCGGCAGTTGGCACCAACGATAGACGTACTGCAGGATTCACGGATGGCGCCAAAGGTATTGAGGGATCCACAGATGGCACAAAATGTACCGCAAGATCCACAGATGAGACCAAAGGTAGAGGACTCCCAGTTGGCTGTAAAGATACAGGACCCATCACGAAGAGCACCGAGAATACAGCAGAAACAGAATCGCCAGATGGCACTGAAAATATTGTAGAATTTTCAAGTGCAATCCAGGTTACAGGATCCACACTTGGCACCAAGGGTAGATCTACTGGATACATTAAAGGCGCTGAAGTTACAGGCCTACAGCACCCAGAAATACTGCCGAGTGGACGAAATCCACATGTGGAGCCCGAGGTATCGAATCTAATATCGGATCTGCACCCACATCTGTTACAGCGTTAACCACAAAATATAAAGACGAGCACGATAAAGACACTGATGGCAGTTTGAGAAATTGGTCGCCCAAATCTCCACCCGTGGCTGTACCATCAACAAAACAACCCGCTAGCGTTCGCAGTCTGTCATAAAAGTCGCTACTGGCACAACAGAACCGGTGATTGATCTGGCACCAAGCTCCCCGAATCGTCAGACAATAGAAGGCAGACGGAAACCGCAAAACATAAGGTCCCGGTTGGTCCGGGCGTTATTTTCCCGTTCCGGAAGATTGGACGGTCTTGTTTACGCTGTGTCCGATCATCCGGCTCCTACGATATTTCAGACTTTTGATTATTTATTGTGCCAGATAAAAAATTCCAAGTATATCAGTATATATAGTATAGATGAACTGTATATATGAGGATTTACAGAAATTTGTGATTTAAGTTTCAAATAAAATTACGTATAGTGGCACAATTTATGATACATCCCTCTGTTGTTATTGTCTGTTAGGAGTGTATGGTTGTTATCTTTCAGCAATGTCCTTTCACAATGCAAGCAAACCTAAAGGGCTTTTTAATCTGTAGTCCGACACTGCAACCATTCTGCCAAACAGACCCCATAATCTACAACATGTCTACGCCCTTTGAAAATGTATATACTCATCCTATATAAGGTATGTATCCGCATGAATTCTTAATACTTCATTCATTTTTGAGAATAAATATATATGAAAACTATTTCTGATCTCCGCAAAAACAAAAAGTACAAAAACGCTGATCTTCCTATCTAAGGGATGTATCCGCATAAATTCTTATACTTCATTCATTTTTGTGAATAAATAAATATGACAAAACTATTTCTGATCTCCGCAAAAAAATAACACACAAAAGAACGCTGATTTGCGGTCAAGTCAAAATAATACCTATCTTATATATAGCAACTAAGTCACAGTCACTTTCTATTGTCACTCCTTTTCTCCAGTCCTTTCTTTTTTGGAAACCTAATACTTCGATATTGTTGATTGAAACATTCCGACACACACAGACATAGTGGGTCTATATTAAAGCAGTAATTCAAGAACCATTTGGACGTCTGAAAAGTTTATTAGTAGTCAAAGAACGATGGAATAATGCCCATACAGACGTTATAGACCTTCAGTGACGGTGTAGAACTGGTATTTATGATCATATGGTCGGTGTGACGAGTAACAATGCAAATTGGGATGAATTATTTCAATTGGGAAATTCTATTTTCAGACAAATTCAAAAATTCTCGGATCTCCATCATCAGACAGAAATGATGAGGCGACAGATAAAGTTCTGCCTGCTGGCGAGGAGACTGTTCTGAAGGTCCCAATGAAGTCCTGTCTGCTCGGAAAGAGGAAAGAACGAAGTAACAACGTTCGTTTTAGCCCGTCGGTCAAAGTGGGGTTATATTTTCCCGAAATCCTTGGAAAGCCTTTCATTCCACAAGAGAAACTGATTCGGACAACGGAGTTCCTTCAACGAATGAAGAGGATGGAAAATATAAGATATCAACTTATACGCGAGAAACGAGTTGGACGAGTGTTTGAGGTGAACGGCCGAGAAGTCTCAAAAGATTTTATGAATTTGGATGGGCTTGTAAAAGTGAGATTATGCCGAGAGTATATTAGACGCAGAGATAGTCATATTAGCAAAAAACTGGGATTGATTAAGCTCCACTACCCACCAGCCATCTATGGATACAAACGAAGGATCATCCTCGGGATTCGGAGATCGTGTCGAGGAAACAGTATCCACAGATGGCCACGTAAACACTGGATCAGCAGTTGGCACCAACGATAGACGTACTGCAGGATCCACAGATGGCCCTGTGAATACAGGATCGGCAGTTGGCACCAACGGTAGACGTACTGCAGGGTCCACAGATGGCGCCAAAGGAATTGTGGGATCCACAGATGGCACAAAATGTACCACAAGATTCACAGATGAGACCAAAGGTAGAGAACTGTCAGTTAGCTGTGAAGATACAGGACCCATCACGAAGAGCATCGAGAATACAGCATCCGCTGATGGTGCCGAAGAAACACAATCGGCAGATGGCACTGGAAATATTGCAGAATCTTCAAGTGACATCGAGGTTACAGGATCAACACGTGGCAACGAAGGTAGGCCTACTGGATACATTAAAGGTGCTGAGGTTATAGGAAGCACAGATAGTTTGCTAAATCATGTGATAAGCGGCACAGGACCCACAGCTGAAGCTGGGGGTAGGCCTACAGCATCCAGAAATACTGCCGAGTGGACGAAATCCACATGTGGAGCCCGAGGTATCGAATCTAATATCGGATCTGCACCCACATATGTTACAGCGTCAACCACAAAATATAAAGACGAGCACGATAAAGATACTAATGGCAGTTTGAGAAATTGGTGGCCCAAATCTCCACCCGTGGCTGTACCATCAGCAAAACAACCCGCTAGCGTTCGCAGTCTTGTCCATACTGTCACAGCGATCGCTTCTGGCACAACAGAACCGGTGGTTGATCTGGCACCAAGCTGCCCGAATCGTCAGACAATAGAAGGCAGACGGAAACCGCAAAACATAAGGTCCCGGTTGGTCCGGGCTATGATCTCCCCGTTCCGGAAGATTGGACGGCCTTGTTTCCGCTGTGTCCGATCATCCGGCTCCTACGATATTTCAGACTTTTAATTATTTATTGTGCCAGATAAAAAATTCCAAGTATATCAGTATATATAGTATAGATGAACTGTATATATGAGGATTTACAGAAAATTGTGATTTAAGTTTCAAATAAAATTACGTATAGTGGCACAATTTATGATACATCCCTCTGTTGTTATTGTCTGTTAGGAGTGTATGGTTGTTATCTTTCAGCAATGTCCTTTCACAATGCAAGCAAACCTAAAGGGCTTTTTAATCTGTAGTCCGACACTGTAACCATTCTGCCAAACAGCTATTACAATTCCAACGAGTGGAACCATATACCGAATGGCGGTGAGCAACACTCATACATACGATGGCCCATAGGGAACATTGTTTACTTTCCTTGATTTTGTCTTGTATTTTAAACGAAATCAACTGAATTTTCTTCTTTTCTCTTTTTTTCTTTTTTGTTTCACTTGCGATTTTATTTAAAATATTTATTTCTTCAAATTCCTCGGATCGCTTTATAGTTTTCAACATTTCCTGGTAAGTATTTGCAATTCCAAACATTTCGTGCAAAACTTCGATTGAGCCCAGTTTTCCACACAAAAAAAAGTAAAAAAATGCACAAAATATAAAACGCGATTTAATTCAGTTTTCCAGAAAAAATTCGAAAAATGAAAGATGTTAAAAATCATCAAAATATTTACACTTAGCTTTAGTGACGTCATCAGTGACGTCATCCATTGTCATCCACACCCTTCCCAATTCCATACTCATTCTCCCCCACCACAGAAGAAATTCGACAACATTTACGCTTTATATACTACTATGGCTGAATCACGAAAATGAGAAAGGGAGAGAATAGCCTAGGAGATAAATACGGTTATGTGTAATAAAGGGAAGCTGAGGAGATAATCATCAGCTGATCAATGATGTGATAGTAATAAGTCGTTCTATTAAAAAAATGTTTCAGGAAATCATACAGCACATTATGATGATAAATGGTCCCAGGACATCAGGCTTCATCCTTATGATTAAAAAATCGTTCTCCAGTTAATTGTGTTTCAAGAATCATACATTACCTCATAAGTTGCGTTCATGAAAAAAAGAATAACAGATGGAAGCGGCTTTTTGAACAAACTGTTAACAAGGGCAAATTTGGAAAGAATCAGTGTTGCGTTCACAAGAAAAGTTAAGTATGGACATACACCCAAAATTGACGGGCGTATAAAAAGAAGAAAGTTAGCACCGCGTCGCAAAGAAGGAACAAATCTGTACAAATCGATACCGCAATGTACTTGATATTGCGTATATTCATAAATGAGTTGAAATATTGTATAAAATAATCCAAATGTCGTTTTCAAAGGACTATCTTCTCGTGCAGCTTCCAATTCTTCAAAAGGAATAAACCTGAAAACTTGCCTGTCCGAATCGTCGGCCAATCCAGTCCGAATAACGTCAACATTTCCCCCAGTCTTGAGGACGCGAACAATAATCATCATAGAAGCATTCGGCGATAGAACACCAAGCTCACTCTCACCCTGTTGATATGAATAAAAGACAGACTATGTTAGTAGTAGAGAAAGAGAAAAAACCGCTAAGATTGACCTTTGACCTCTGTACATCCAGAGATCAATCATAGCAATTTTACTCTTTCTCTACTACTTATGTTCCTTAATTGTTTAGGGTTGATAGACATTCTTCTGCACTACAAAAATCGGATATCGTTCTCGCTGCCAATGGTTTAAAATACTGAGAAGTAAATGATTAAGACGAGATGAATCGAAAAAATGGATAGGTAATTTTGTTGGATTGGATTGGATTGGATTTACTGGCAGCACACCAGCTTGATACATGTACAATGGATTCTGTCTTGTGTTCTGAATCTTTCTTCGGGTAAAATGTTGCTTTAAACAGTCAACAGTATTTAGATCATAACTGCTCATATATACAAATGAAGGAAGGGGTTTGAGAATTTCCCATGATAATAGGCGATGTGATGGTTCTGGTGTATTTGATTTGACAGATGAGATTACCATTTCGAACTTTAGGAATGGATGGTTGTCTGGAAGTCTGATCGTCAGGTGACTGGCGGGCACGAGACCATGGTTAACGAGTCTCAGATTGATGACGTCATCATCTTTGTTCTCCAGCTCGTCCAAGGACAGGGTAGGGGGATGGACTGTGATCACTGGCAGATATGCATTTTGCTCCACATCGGTCTCCAGGTCGAGTTCACGCGAACCGTCGTCATGATTCCGGGATGTTGTCCACCTACAAATGATTGCAGCGACTATACACTAGTTTTCAAATAATTGTTTCACGTCTTTGTAAATATAATTACAATTTTACAATAATTATACAAGACGTTCCCCTAATGCGATTGGCTGGTCGACGTCTACGTGTTATACCGACTCATTCATGGCACAAAGTAAAGGATTAAATTGAAATACAGTATATCCTTATTTGAATGTTTCTCGGCAGCAAGGGTGGAGTTCTATATTCGTGTGATACGAGGAGAATATGTGGACGAAACAATAACGCCAAATATGAAATTGCCAAAACGAACTTACGATATATTAACAGCGGTTTTCTGTAGAAACACTTTCGTTAGTTCTTCACCGGGTGAAACGCGTATAACTTTCGTCTTTGGTCGATGGTTGGGTGCCCGGATGGACAGTTCGTAGTAGTCTTCATTAATATTTTCAAACGTTACCATCCCTGGAACAGAAAGAAGTTCGCGAGCAATGTAAAAAAATTGCACCATTCTAATTTTCTGACTTTTACGTGATTTTTGAGGCTTAGTAATTTCAAGGCCATCGATAATATGACTGAAGTATCTAGTTCAAGCGATATTTATCTGTAAAAGATTGTATTGAATTAAAACAGAGACAGAACTCCGATCCGATACCACTGAATATACTTGCACACGTAATCGATCATTTTTGGTTTCACATGGTGATCATTTCCCAAAGTTTCAAGAGTTTTTTTCAAAGAATAT
>JAVTVY010025840.1:0-11573 GCA_036873755.1 Hanleya hanleyi
GGATGAATGATACCGTTTGGGATGATGTCTATCAGGAAGATGCTGACACTAACAATGCCCTTGATAATTTTCTTACTAAGTTTGATGCTATTTATAACGAGTGTTTTCCATTAACTACTATTGCACCATCTTCTAGGCGCATTATCAAGCCTTGGATAACCCCGGGAATCCTAAACTCGATCCATGTAAAGAACAACTTATACCGACAATACCTTTCTAACCAGGATGAAAATACTCGTAAACACTATAGAATTTTCCGTAACAAACTGAATCACAGTATCCGTCTCTCTAAAAAGAACTACTTTGAAACTAAATTTAACCAATGCAACCAGGATATCAAGGGGACCTGGAAGATCTTAAACCAGCTGATGAATCGGAAGAAAAGCGCATTATCTAAATCATTTATAGTTGATGGGATCGAAGTAACAGACAGCCGTATCATTGTTCATGAATTTAATAAGTACTTCAGCACCGTGGCATCTAACTTGGATTCTAAAATTCCTAGCGTAGTTCCCAAATTTGACGAATATCTCGGCCCCCCGACAATTGATGATTTTGATTTTACTCCCACGACTCAGTCTGATGTCCAAAACGTGGGTATGTCTTTGAAATCGGCTGCACCTGGCCTGGATGGTATCTCAATGTCACATGTTAAGTTAGTAACTGCCTCCATCTCTGCTCCAATCGCGCATATTGTCAATCTATCATTTAAAACCGGCACGGTACCACAAGCGTTCAAATCCGCGAAGGTTACACCTGTTTTTAAATCAGGCGAACCCATGCATTTTGAAAACTATAGGCCGATATCAGTGCTGCCATGCTTCAGTAAGATACTTGAGAAATTGACCGTTAACATGATGACATCTTTTCTTGAAGCGCATTCAGTTATATCTAATAATCAATTTGGTTTCCGATCTAATCACTCTACTTCCCTTGCAGCTATCTCTCTTTATGAGATTTTGGTCAATGCCAAAGAGTCTAATAAATTCAGTGTCTCTACTTTCCTGGATCTGTCCAAAGCTTTTGATACTGTGAACCACACTATCCTCCTTGATAAACTGTACCACTATGGGTTCCGCGGCCAATCAATCAACTGGTTGAGAAGTTATCTATCTGATGGAAGCCAATGTGTTTCATTGAACAACATTCTCTCCGATCCCTGTGCTATCTCATGCGGGGTCCCGCAAGGTTCAATTCTTGGACCTCTACTATTTTTATTATACATAAATGATATAAATAATACCACTGACTTACTCCATATTATTCTTTTTGCAGATGATACTAGTGCTGTGTGTTCATCTAGTAATTTGAATGATGCAGTTAATACTATGTCGCATGAATTAGATAAAATCCATACGTGGTTCTCTGCAAACCGCCTGTCACTTAATGTAAGGAAAACAAAATATATGATAGTTAGTCCAAATAGTAAACGTTTTAGACACCCTATTCATCTAACTATATCTGGACACGAAATCGTAGAGATAAACAATTTCAAATTCCTTGGTGTTATATTTAATAATAAACTGAACTGGACCACACACATCGAGTACATTTGTAAAAAGGTTGCCAGAAATATTGGGATTATTAGTCATATTAAAAATTCGGTTAACAAGAAAACTCTGTATATCCTATATTATTCCATGATATATCCTTACCTATCCTATTGTAACATCATCTGGGGTAACACGTACATCACTCACCTGACACCCTTGGTTTTACTGCAGAAACGTGCAATCCGAGTCATCACCTTATCTGATAAACGCGAACATACTCAACCTCTCTTTCTTGCACTTAACATATTACCGCTGCTTACACTAAACCTCTACGTCAATCTGTCTTTAGTGCATAAATTTATGTACAACTCTGATATCTTGCCATTACGCTTTCGTGACTACTTTACTAGACTCAGCGCTGTCCACCGCTATCAGACAAGGAATCAGCATACTAACTTATATAGGCCCTTTTATCGTTCAAATCTTTCATTCTATACCATTAAAGTCACAGGGCCGCGAGAATGGAACAAACTCCCCCAAGCGCTCAAAGTTATTACATCCTCCTCACTTTTTAAATCTCGATTACAAAAATCTCTTCTCCATAGCTAACCCATTTCCCCTTAGTCCGTTTCACTTACTGCCCTATAGTTTTTAGCCTAGCTTTCGCCATTAATATACCTGTCGCCACCGTAAACACATATATTTTCTTGGGATAGAACAAGCCCCATGGGGTTTTATTCCCGCCAGCCCATTTTGATTAATTATGTATTATCTTTGTATTATTATTTGGTGAATAAAAAAAGTTCAAAAGTTCATATTCTTAGAAATTTCGGTTTTGTTGAATATATCGGTTGACTTCCGCTAAACAAAGGTGAACGATACCTCTTAAGCCGATTTTCCGGAGCCGGTCTATCGGTTGGGTGGAAATATTATAATACATAAAGTTTCTTTCATGGCAGTAAGTAATAATGCTCTGTTCATTTCTATTTTGAAGGAAATCCCAAGTTGTTATTCTCGGTGAAATGACGAAGTGGGTCCCTATGTCGTCACAGCGCGTGATGGACATTTCCGTCGGCGACGACCTCACACTCACCATAAAAGGAGCGGCAAATGAGGAGGTCTACTTTTGGTTTACAGTGGACCAGGATATTTTGGAGATCATGTGCAACACTGGGCCTTCTGGAACAGCCTCAATCTATCTGAACTCTAGAATTTGTAGAGCAATGTAGTATATAGAGTTACTAGAGTTTACATTATTACATATAAAGCAGAAAACGTAGTTGCTTTGAGTACTAGATAGGCGTGGCATGTCTTTCAGGAAAATGGTGCATTCTGTAGAGGGAAATGCCCGAGTAACTCTCCATTCCTTCAAAATAACGTAACCGAGGCCCCGTAGGGGCCGAGGCCCATTGTTTTTAAGGAATGGAGAGTTACTCGGACATTCCGCTACTTAAAACACACCCACTCACAAAGGCCACGGTTTTAACGCCGACACTGGTTGAACTGTCAACACAGTACCTGTGCTGCAAGGCTTGAAGTCCTATGTGTAACCAAACCCACCAAATTAAAGTTTGCTCTATCGGCTGTGGCATTTCACGGATCTCGTGTGGGCAATAAATTGATGTCGTGTTACATGAGGGAGGTGACGGGGTGATTTAACTATATTATCATCTCAACCTGTCATTCAGTTGTTATGGATGTACATTGCATCACAGGATAGAAGTGTTATAAAATGTCATCAGGTTGCAGCCTTTTAGTAGAACACCCGCTGAAGACACGTTAAACCCATAGACTGCATGGGAGACAACTCCAGTTTGAACTCGCAACTCCAGCTGATAATATGCAAATCACTCATCCCATCACTAAAGTGGCCTGTGTATCTGCCATGTATATAAACGTTTTACAAGCATATTATCATAGAGGAATACGAGTCACAGGGCTCGTTCATATTAAAACTTCTTCCCTCATAGCTTGGTAATCTTATGTCATATATATGTGTTATCACATCATTAATAAATGTACTGGATATTCTAATGCATGTGTTCCCCTTGAAACAGGCAAAGGCTCAACTCTCCAGGGAGAGGGGAAATGTCTGAGTAACTCTCCATTCCTTAAAAATGATGGAGCGCCGGGACAATAGAGTGGCGTCACAAATGTGTTTTAACTTCTGTTCGGCCTTCAAACTCAAACGGAACCGTGTGTACGTGGGTTTTCCCTTATACGTCATAGCCGCCTCGTAAAGGTTATCTTCCGCTTTTGGGGGCTAGGGTAAAGTGGAGTGAGCCTGTGGAAGGGAGCTTGTGCTGTGGGGAGGTTGTCTCATCATCTCCAGTGACTAATTACTGGATCAGGAAGATAAATCATTTCCTCCACGTATCTTTTGAGTGGACGATTGAACTTCTAGTCACAGTATATGTACCAACCTCTCCACAGCGCATGCTCCGTTTCACAGGTTCACTCCCCTTCTGTCTCTGCCCCCAAAAGAGGAAGTCGACCTTTACGACTTGGTTATCACGTATACGGACACGCACTCGCACACACCGCGTTGTTTGAATCCAGCAGAATACCTCGTTCAGCTTTGCGCATGAGCGAACTACTTCTCATACGCTCGACTCAAATAAACGGGACATATAATCTCAACGCTAGGTCAACAGAGATATAATGCAGGTATAATACAGAATTGAAAAGTAAGCTGAACATTCCACAAACATCGCTTTTACTATATATGATGTCATTTGCGGCGGTGTGCTGCTCGGGCGGGAATCCTGTCCGAAAATCTGACTGGTGGCTGGGGTATCATTATTCCCCAGTGAGATGGTTGAATATGTACAACCAAGGTTGGCGAGAACAGGTGGATGTCATCAATATACACAAGACACTATCGCCATCTGAGTCCCGACAAATCGACATCCATACGCCTTTACCCCTTGTCCACTCATTTGTACGTACAAGGTAAAGATAAATGTTGCATCGGGCGATATAGACCAACCTTCGGTATAAAATGCGCATTTCAATAACAGTATCATTTTTTAGCTCATCTGGGCCGATGGGCTAATGTCATGGCCTGATTGTCCGTCGTCCGTTGTGCGTCGTCCGTCGTGCGTCGTCCGTAAACATCTTCTTCTCTGAAACCGCCTGGCCGATTAAGCTGAAACTTGGCATGCATGTTCCCCCCAATGAGTACACCAGAATTTGTTCATGCGGTGTCGATTCGATTTTATATATGGCTGCCATGGCGGCCATCTTGAATTTGCCTGTGAAATCTTGTCATCATTATTTTTTGGTAACTACTTCATGGATCTTTCTCAAATTTGGTACACCAGTTCCCCTTTGGGTCTAGTTGTACAACATGTGTACTTTAGTAAAATTTGAATATCCAATATGGCCACCAGGTGGCCATCTTGGATTTTCCCATGAAACATTGCTATCGCGATTTCTCAGGAACTAATGCATGGATCATTCTCAAATTTGGTACACAGATTCCCCTTGGGGTCTAGTTGTGCAAGATACCTTTTGTGGTCTGATTCAAAAATCCAATATGGCCACCAGGCGGCCATCTTGGATTTCCCGATGAAACATTGTTATCGCGATTTCGCAGGAACTACTGCATGGATCTGTCTCAAATTTGGTACACAGGTTTCCCTTGGGTCTAGTTGTGCAAGATACATTTTCTTCTTCGATTCGAAAATCCAATATGGCCGCCAGGCATTAGGCCCCTAATGTTTACTTAGTCATTTAACGTACACGTTAACGAGTTTGAGATGAGTAATGATTAATAATATACAAAAACATAGGCTAGTTTCCTGCAAGAGAGTATCGGTCAACAGTTTTCATTGATGCCGGCAAGACACCATGATGTTTAAAATATCAAATCCGTGTCGCTGATCTGTGTTCCTAATCCATTTGATATTCGTTGCAAAAGTTGTTATTCGGGGAATGAGATATCTCAGTCATGTTTCGATTGTGACTATTCATATTAACACCATGAGGATCTTGAAGTACATGGGTTCGATACGACCCCTTGTCCCGGATCAAGCGGAATTAGATACAAGCGCAGCATCAAAGATCTCGTATTTATTACTGATCCCGGCCTTTTACCAAAACAAGATGTCGATATTACAAGCTGTTGCGAGTTGATATACTGAGACAATATGTTCTTCGTCAGTCTCTGTCAATACATGTCTTACACGAGGGTCACGAGAGAGTTGGTACATGAAATACATGGAGATGGGAAGCCATGCAGTGGACTTCAGATCAATATTACAATTATAGTATATTTTTGCTCATATACACAAGTCATTCTCTTTGTCGATGACACCATGGAGCATACTATAGAGTAGGCCCCATGATGAGACTATACATGTACAGTACAAGACCCAGTCAGTGAAAATGCAGGACTTAAGTCAGATCCTAATTTCTCTTTTTCTCAGCGTAACTGCGTAATTCCAGCTATAACCCGCTCTTTTTCTGACAGCGTAACTTGAGGTGTAGACCTCTCTTGCATGCAGACAGCGTAACTGCGTAACTTCATCGATGAGCCATTTATTTTTGCTCTGCTCAGCTTTATAATACCCATTCTGTTGCTCAGCATAACTGCGTAAGTCGGGCCATAGTCATGTTACCGAGAGCGTAACTGCACAATTCAGGGGAATTTCAGTGCTAAATTGTTTCTCCAGTTTTCTCTGCGTAACAGCGTATCTTCATTAGAGGCTTTCTCTTTTTGTCAGTGTAATTGCATAAGTCCAGGGATAAATCAATTCCTCTTTTTCTAACAGCGTAACTGCGTAACTCCAGATATAGATCTCTCTTTATGACAGCGTAACTGCGTAACCTCATCGAAGGACCATTTCTCTTTTGCTCAACGTAACTGCGTAATTTCGGATCTAGAACTCTTTTTTTCCTGAGGGCGTAACTGCGTAACTTTAGGTGTACCGTAGTCATCTCTTTCTGACAGCGTAACTGTGTAAGTTCGGCGATGGATTATTTCTTTCCTCAACGTAGCTGCGTAACTTTGTCAAACCCTTTCTCTTTTTCTCAGCGTAACTGCGTAACTCCAGCGATGGACCAATTCATTTTACTGACAGCGTAACTGCGTAACTTCATCAGACCCTTTCTCTTTTGCTCAGCGTAACTGCATAACTAATTGACTCTAGATCTCTCTTTTACTGAGATCCTAACTTCTTACGTTTAGGTATACCATAGACATCTCTTTAATATAAGTTTGGGGATGGATTATTTATTTTCACAACGTAGATGCGTAACTTCGTCAAAGCCTTGCTCTTTTGCTCAGCGTAACTGCGTAATTCCAGCTATAACCCTCTCTCTTTCTGACAGCGTAACTGCGTAAGTTCAGCTATGAACCTCTTTTGCATGCGGACTGCGTAACTTCATCGATGGACTATTTATTAGATCCTTTATGTTTTGCTCATCATAAATAGCATAATCATAACATGATTAGGTGCTTCCCCTCTTTGTGCTGAGCGTAAGTGCGTAAGTCCAGAGATCAATTATTGCTCTTTTTCTGACAGCATAACTGCGTAACTCTAGGTATAGACCTCTCTGTTTATGACAGCGTAACTTTGTCGATGGACCAGCAACTTCTTTTTGCTCAGCTTAACTTCGTCAAACCCTTTCTCTTCTGCTCAGCGTAATTGCGTAACTTCAGCTCTAGACTTCTCTTTTCCTGAGAGCATAACTGCGTAACTTCAGGTGAACCGACTACATCTCTTTCTGACAGCGTAAGCGCGTAAGTCCAGGGATAAAGCAATTCCTCATTTTCTGACAGCGTAACTGCGTAACTCCAGATAAGATCTCTCTTTATGACAGCTAGCGTAACTGCGTAACCTCGTCGAAGGACCATTTCCGTTTTGCTCAGCGTAACTGCGTAACTTTGTCAGACCCTTTCTCTTTTGAACAGCGTAACTGCGTAATTTCGAATCTAGACCTCTCTTTTCCTGAGAGCGTACCTGCGTTAGGTGCACCATAGACATATGTTTCTGACAGCGTAACTGTGTAAATTCGGCGATGGATTATTTATTTTCTCAACGTAGCTGCGTAACTTTTGCTCGGCATAACTGTGTAACTTCGGCAGACACTTTCTCGTTTGCTTAGCGTAACTGCGGAAATCTGGCTATAAACCTCTTTTCCCGAGCGCGTAACTTCGTCAGGCCTTTCTCTTTTGCTCAGCGTAACTGCGTAACTCTGGCTATAGCCCTCTTTTTTTCTGACAGCGTAACTCCAGCTGTAGACTTCTCTTTCAGACAGCGTGACTGCGTAACTTCGGCGCTGGACCATTTATTTTTGCTCAGGGTAACTGCGTAACTTCGTCAGACCCGTTCTCGTTTGCTTATCGTAACTCCGGTTATAAACCTGTTTTGCTGAGAGCGTAACTTCGTCAGACCCTTTCTCTTTTGCTCAGCGTAACTGCGTAACTCTGGCTATAGCCCTCTTTTTTTCTGACAGCGTAACTCCAGCTGTAGACTTCTCTTTCAGACAGCGTAACTGCGTGACTTCGGCGCTGGACCATTTATTTTTGCTCAGGGTAACTGCGTAAATTCGTCAGACCCGTTCTCGTTTGCTTATCGTAACTCCGGTTATAAACCTGTTTTGCTGAGAGCGTAACTTCGTCAGACCCTTTATCTTTTGCTTAGCGTAACTCTGGCTATAAACTCTTTTCCTGAGAGTGTAACTTCGTCAGACCCTTTCTTTATTGCTCAGCTTAACTTCAGCTACAGACCACACTTTTCCTACCAGCATAACTTTTGACTAACTCGATGCATAACTCAGGAAATGGTATGGTAAGAATTTGTACCAACTGTATCTGTTAAACCGAGAAATGCTATGAATCGGTGGATTATGTAGAGAGATTGAATGAACATTTAATCCTTGAAACACTTCATGTATCTGTTAAACCTAGGAATACTAGTGCCAGTGAATAAAGAATAGAGTAATGTGTATGTTAAACCAGGAAATGCTATCTAGTTATTGAGCAATGTATGACTGATTGACAGTACATGTGCATGTAATCAGCAGCCTTTGTTTAACCTAGAAGTGCTATCTACAACTGAAACAACATTTCCTCCAGTAAAAAACAATTCTTTTTATTAGACCCTTTCTTTTTTTCTCAGCATATCTTCGTAAGACCCTTTCGCTTTTTCTCAGCATAACTGCGTAAAACCATCCGATGCACTAAGTATGATTCTTTTTCCAGCATAGCTGCATTTATCCTGCATAATTGTGTAACTCCAGTAACTCCAGCGATAGATACTTTCACAGTTACGCTGA
This sequence comes from Hanleya hanleyi, assembly GCA_036873755.1. Classification (NCBI taxonomy): domain Eukaryota; kingdom Metazoa; phylum Mollusca; class Polyplacophora; order Lepidopleurida; family Hanleyidae; genus Hanleya; species Hanleya hanleyi. The sequence goes on from JAVTVY010025840.1 coordinate 8,778, forward strand.
GGAGAACGGAAATGGTCTGATTAAGTTACGCAGTTAAATGAGCGCTCTATAATCAGAGTTACGATGAGAAAAGGAGAAAGGGTATGATGAAGTTACGCAATTATGCTGAGCTAAGAAGAATGGTCCATGCCAGCCTGAAGTTACGCAGTTGTCAAAGAGGTATATAGCTGGAGTTACGCAGTTACGCTGCGAGAAAGAGAAAGGGACTGACCAATTTACGCATTGACGCTGAACAGAAAGAAATGATCCATCACTGGAGTTAAGAGGGTCCGTCGAAGTTACGCAGTTACGCTGTCAGTAAACATGGTACAGGAGAAAGATATAACGGAAGCTACGCTGTTACGCGTAGAGAAAGAGAAAGGGACTGACCAAGTTACGCTGAGCAAAAGGAAATGATCCATCACTGAAGTTTAAGCGGGTCTGTCGAAGTTACGCATGTACGCTGTCAGTAGATGGTAAAAGAGAGGGATATAACGGAAGCTGAAAGAAAGAGAAATGGACTGACCAAGTTAAGCAGTTTCGTTCAGCAAAAATAAATTATTCATCACTGGAGTAAAAATGGTCTGTCAAAGTTACGCATTTACGCTGGGCAAAAATAAATGATGCATCACCGAAGTTACGCAGTTACGCAGTCTGAAAGAGAGGTCTATAGCTGGAGTTACGCAGTTACGCTGTCAGAAAAATAGAGGGATAGAGCTGAAGTTACGTAGTTACGCTGAGCAAATATAAATGGTCCAGGGCCGAAGTTACGCAGTTACGCTGTCCGAAAGAGCGGTCTATAGCTCTGGATACGCTGAGAGAAAGAGGAAGGGACTGACAAAGTTACGCTGAGCTAAATGAAATGATCCATCACTGAGGTTAAGAGGGTCTGTCGACGTTAACTTACGCTTTTACGCTGGGCAAAAATAAGTGGTGCATCACCGAAGTTACGCTCTCTGAAAGAGAGGTCTATAGCTGAAGTTACGCTGTCAGAAAAAGACTGGGATAGAGCTGGAGTTACGCAGTTACGCTGAGCAAATATAAATGGTCCAGGGCCGAAATTACGCAGTTACGCTGTCCGAAAGAGAGGTCTATAGCCCTGGAGTTACGCAGTTACGCTGTCAAAAAGAGAGGGATGGAGCTCGAGTTATGCTGAGCAAAAATAAATGGTCCAGGGCCGAAATTACGCAGTTACGCTGTCCATAAAAGGCAGGGCTATAACTGAAGATACGCAATTACACTGAGTTATGCTGGATTCACTGACATTCTTCAAATTCTTACCCTCAGTCCTAATCAGGCCGGTATGTAATATTAAGCTTTTCTCGTGATTTCTTACATGACGGATGCACCTACACGAGGACCTAATCACACCAATCAACTTTGTCTCACCAATACGGGCATGTCATTAGTCACATCGTCATTTTTGACCTTGATGACCAAAACTTCTCTGTTTTTGTCTTGTATTTTATTCTGAATCTCAACAGTTCCAATCGCTCTCCATAAAACTGTCCGATAAAACCAAATCTACTTCCTGCTCACTCCCATGCAGTCCCGATATTGTCGACGACGTGTCGTTCTGAAAAAAAAGGAAGTGGGAACCTTTCTTTCAAGAATTATAGATATTGTACTACCCACATCCTATGCACAAATATAAAGCGAATAATTCAGTCCGGCGAAGATTTTCGTATAGCTCGGCGTTTCAGTTTCGATCTTGCGATGTAGCATCACTATCTGATATTTAACCTCTACATGATGATAATTTCTTGGTGACAACATGTCACGATAGTTACCGACAGGTTTTCGTTTCGTTTCGCAGATTACATTCTCTGGTTTCGTTTCGCAGATTACATTCTCTGGTTTCGTTTCGCAGATTACATTCTCTGGTTTCGTTTCGCATATTACAACTTCTCGTTTTGTTTCGCAGATTACAACTGCTTGTTTCGTTTTGCTCGTTTCGTTTCGCAGAATACAGTAAGCCGCCCTAAGCAGATATACGAGAATAGGGCGTGGGTTGCCTTCTTTGACGGCGCAATACTCCAGTGCAGGGTTGAACATCACACGTTAGTTGCGTTTATCTTACCAATATTCCAGGGAATTACAGTTCATTTCAATCTTTATTTAATATCGTAATGGTTATTACAATAAACATTAGTCGTACAGCTACTGATACGACTAAAATAGAAACAGTATACAACAAAACTATATTAATAAACCAGCGATAACAATAATTTAAGATTACTTAATAGCAATTGAAGATAAGTATTCTTGAGCAGCTAGGGCTCTTCCGCCTGATAATTAAAGGCTTATAAGTTTTAAAGTTGTTTTCTTTTCTTATGTCCAGGAAGTGTTCATTCCAAATTTTGGTACCCATTTATATATATAATTTCTGAAAGCTTCCATGAGATTCACTTTTCACACTTGGTGGTAACAACATGTTTGCCCCTTCCCTCGGACCATAAGAACTATTACGCGCGATAAAAACATCAAGTAAATATCAAGGACACATATAATTGATAGTTCTAAAAACTTCAGTCGTGTTCTACGTAACTCAAGTGTAGGAAAACCAGCCTTTTCAAGTGAAACATCGTATCTCGTATTGAATAAAAATAGACACGGATAGCTGTATTTTCACAGTTGATATTCGTTGTAGAAGTCGTTATCCAGAGAATATCTCAGTGAGGCTTTGATAGTTACTGTTCATACGAACAGCATAGGAATCTTGAAAAACACGGAGTTCATACGGCCCCTTGCCTCGGGTTAAGCGGAATTAGACACAAATTTAATTAATGAATATAGGCAGTCTAGAGACTTACCCGA